>OMKZ01047652.1:9214-33862 GCA_900302535.1 Neoniphon sammara | reverse complement strand
CAAATAGTAGTGGCAGCAGCAGTATTAGTAGCAGTAGTGGTGGTAGTAGTATTAGTAGTAGTACTAGTAGTAGTAGCAGCAGTATTGTATTAGTAGCAGCAGTATTAGTAGTAGTAGTGGTAGCAGTAGTAGTAGTAGTACTAGTAATAGTAGCAGTAGTAGCAGTATTAGTAGTAGTAGTAGCAGTATTTGTATTAGTAGCAGCAGCAGTATTAGTAATAGTAGTGGTAGCAGTATTAGCAGTAGTACTAGTAATAGCAGCAGCAGCAGCAGTAGTAGTAGTTGTAGTAGATTTGATTGTGTATTGTTAGTTTTCAATTTATATTTTGATGAAATGAACCACTAGTGCATGTCTTTGTTTTATTATCAGATGATACTATGCAGAATGACTGAATGTTCTGAGTTATAATCAGATCGGCAGTCTGACTGGCTGATCTACATGAAGCCCTCACTACTTGCATTGGTTGTGAAAACCTGGGATCGCAGCAGCTTTACTACAGCTGCCTACAGTAATCTGTTCTTATGTGATTGTTGCTGCTCAGTAGTGACTCATTTTGTCACCTTCTGTTTTGGCTATGTATGTACTCCCAGCATCATGCCAATAAAACACCCGCAGAATTAAATGAGTTTGAACTGAGAGTAAAAGGGAAGCTTGGAGCAGACGGGGACATTTGGAGTCTGATTTTGCCGAAGACAAGGCTAAACCCCACAAGCTGCTGTTGAATGTTTGCCAGTGATCCTGCATGGCCATTGTTAAGTTTCTGAGTTGAACAGTCTCTAACAAGTGTGATGTTGTTGTCTCAGCGCTCTAGCCGTAAAACCTTGCTGTCAGTTTAAGTTCTACATTGAAAATCCAAATTGTTTACATGGAAAACTCCACTGTTGGTCTTCAATGTGGTAAAAAAAATGAAAACTGGGCTGTGAAGGAGGCTTAACCATCACAGGCGATAGTTGCGTCATGCCGTGCCTGTCTGAACCGACTTGGCTTTACACTCATAGATCCATCCAATAGATTCCTGTGAAATGCTGTCATAGTGTAGCAGAGCAGCCATGCCTGAAGCCTTTTAAGCCTAGATATCACTCCATAGCCATGGAGGATGCTGTCTTGACAGAATGGTAAATGTTTGGTCTCTTCAATTGGAAAAAGTGTCTCAAATCCAATCTGCTGCATCAGGGCCCGGGAATGGTGCTGGTTTCTCTGTGGATGGAGGTCAGGATAGGGGAATATAAAAGATTGGTCCTGTGTGAAGCCTTGCAGGCATGAATATCTCCCTCAGTCCAGTCCGTGGATACCGTGCCTCTAATCTATTTTACTACCCAGCAAACACTAGATGCTGATATGAAGGCCCGCACTGAAACTGAAAGCCCATGTAGATATATAGTGCCAAAAAGAAAATTGAGAGGTGAAACATTCATCATTTTATGAAATCGGCACCTGTAACATCTTTCTGATATCAGTTAAAACGGTTTACAGAATATCATCTTGTGAATATTTTGTTCTCATTTGGGGTGACGCTGCCTGTCTCCTCCATGTTGCCATCTGTCAAATGCTTGCCGGCTATGACGACATTTCAAATAGTACTGGTTGGCATTGGGGGTAAAACAGTACGATGAATAAAAAGGACTGGAATGGCAAGACCACATCACTCAAGTTCTGTAGCATATTATTAAAAAATATCTTGGCACTGCTGAGCTAATACTTTCAACAAAACCAATAATCCAAATGTTATGAAAAAGTCTGTAAGCGTTGCTCCTGGTGTCTCATTAGAATCTGTGTTTCTTTTGGAAAGTTTCAGCATCTTATTGGCCTAATGGCTCATTTACCCTTCACAGATTAATTAAGGCAATTGATTGGCTCGAATAATCGCCTCGCTGGATAACCGAGCCCTAATGAGATGTTAATTGAAAAGCATCAGTGATCAAAACAGTGAGCGGGCAGATGCAGGCTGGAACATTATGAAAATCAAATAAGGATTCGCAAACTGTTTTTCTTTCATTACTTTTCATTATCTGGCTTCTTTTCATTTCTTACTTTCTTGCTTTTTTCCTTGCTTCTTGCTCTATTCCAATTCGCCTGCTAATGTGGTGGTAAATGAAAGGGAAGGTAAATTAAAAACTCCAGCCAGTGATCATCATAGGAACCAAAATCAATTACATTTTCAGAGAAAAACAGTTTGTTGCTTCTTGCAATGGTATATACTATGAATTTACCCTCAAAATTGTATGTCAGTCTAAAAAGGAGGCTAAACCTGATTCTGGAAGTAAAAAGGGAGTGAAATGAATATATGTGGGTTCACCCTCCACCACATTCCTGAGCTCACCATGTCACCTGGTATTCAGTCTTCATAACTTGCTGAAAGACTATCTTGATTGCACTCTGTACTGCAAAATTCTGTGCAGTGCAGCGTTCCCAAAGTTTCACTAATTACAGTATTGCAGTGCACAAGAATAGCCACTTAATATTTCAACACTGTAATTAAAGTGTCTGCTAATGCACAAACTTGCAACTGCAAGAAAAGTCTACAAAAGCAGGCTGTTGAATCTTTCATTCTACCACTGGGATAAAAAGAAAGAAAAAAGAAAATGGGTGGACCACAGTTGTTTCACTAAAATCCCGTTCCCACACATCACTGTTTTAATACCTTCTACCACGAGCACACAAAACCAATCCAAACTACACAGGTTCTGACAGAAATACTGCTTGCCAAGGTTATGAATTTACCATTTCATCAGTGCTTCATGAGCAACGATCCATATACACGTGAGATGTCTGGATGAGCCTTAAAACTCCCCGAGGCAAATACACTAGTGACTGCAAATGGCAGTAAAAGGCAACCGTTTGGAATAATCTGAACTTTAATACCCAGAAATCCTGCAGCGTGACGTCAGTTTACCATCCAGGCCGGATTGTGATGCTTTATACCAACGGATACCAAAGAGAAAGGAGAGGTAAAAGCTGTTGAGTGTTTTCATTTGGGTAAATAGAGAGAAGTTATAAGAAGTTAGATTTTTGGAGGGATGGGACACTGATCTCTGTTGGTTTAAACAGTCTTACCTACAAATCTTGACTAGTGTAGTTTAAACTTTGTAGTATCTACTTAGGGGGAGAAACCCAAAAGAGCAACCATATGTTTTAATGAGCCTGGGTCTCGGGGCTCCTGATATTGAGCACCTTTAAAGAAGTAGCAGAAGTTGGCAGAGGTAATGGATCTAACACTCACCACCTGCCCAAGGGCACTGAGGCATTTAGCCCTGTTGGCAATCCCCTCTGCTTGTTCTCCTCCTCCCCCTCTGCACTTCATTTTCCTACCCTCACCAAGTTAAGGCTGCGCCTGACCGGCGCCCTGCACATCTGCCAAGCTGACAGCGTGGCATCTGTGGAGACTGACAGGAGAAGCCTCAGATGACAGGAGAGCCGGGGCGACGGCAGCGACGGTGATCTTTCTGTGCAAGTTCGTATGACGCAATGAAGTGTAAAAACCTGGAGGCCCTGGAGGCCATTTAGGATGTAGCGTCAGAGCGTGAGGAGGAGGAAGAGATTGGAACTGAATGGGCTGGGCAGGTGAGTGCAATGTCATGGGAATACTACAAGAAAATGCTCTTCCAGCTGACATCACCTGTGCTTCATTTGGATTTTAGATGAATCCCCCACTGATCAGAGGAGGGGAGATTAAAAGCCACTAGTGCTGAACTGCAGAAAGCTGTCCTTCCTGAGTTCTGGCTGACCATATAATACACTATTACACTATTGATTACATTGGCTAAGTACCACCTTTAGGGCTATCGTATTCACCTGTCTGAAGCCTTACAGACATGTTATATTGTCTAATTCAAACAATACCCTGTTGGTTTCACAAGATGGACAGGTATATACCTAGACTGAATGATAGGTTGGTCTACTGACTGCACTGAACTAAATGCTGAAACTCCCGTTCATTTTATGCCTGACAGCAAGAAGCATGAAACCATGGAGGAGTCTTATTCAGTGAAAACAGAAAACAACAACAACAAAAAAAATTGCATTAGTTGACGACAATATCAACATCACCCCCACAGCCTCTGGTCCTCTTTGTATTATACCTATTCTGTATGTGAGCAGATGGCACCAACTGTGCCGTCCTTTTCAGACACGTTTCGATGTTCTGACAAAATGGAAACAAAACAAAAACACATATTCAAGGCTGGTTTCACACATACCATTCCCAGAGATGTGGTTCTCTATCTCGGCGTGTCCAGCTTGCCGTGTGGAGGCACTAAGTTGCAAATAGAGTCCCACGTAATGTAAACTCCCCAGCAGCACCCTGAACGCTCCCATCTCTCTGTTTTGTCTTGTCTCCTTTTCCTCTCTTTCTTTCTTTCTCACATCGGATGGAGTACGCGTTCAAAAAAGGTTTCGGGAAAAAAAAATCCAGGTGACTTGTTTTAACGGTGAAAGGAGTCGCTACCTGCGTGAAACGAAGAGGCGGAGAGGCGAGAAGGTCGCCGCAGCTTCCCTCAGTAGCAGCACACGGACTGATTGTCTTCTCCCTGCTGCCGTTTACTCGGCGCTACATGCGGCGGAGGGAGAGGCTTCCCAGATGGGGCGTGCCGCGACTTGCAGTGGGGAATATCAATTATAGGCGGAGTGATATTGAATACATGATTTAGCCCTTAAACTTCTCAATTTTGATTTTAAGGTGAGGCTTTCATAAAACGGCGGGAATACACCGCTGTATGAAAAAAAGCAGAGCAGCTCGATACACCTTTCATTTTTCATACCTGAACAATGTTGAATTTGGCTAGCTGTTGTTCTCCCTCCACATGTAGCATGTTCATAAACATTAGCTAAAGTTTATGCATTTTTTACTTAATGGCTTAATAGTACTCTTTATTACATATTGACTGCCAAGTGTGGTCTACAGGAAGTGTTTTACCTGTATACAGAAGTAATTTTCTTGTGGGAGTATGGCTTGTGGCCATTACTGTTACCACGTATTTCACGAGCAAATATTCCAGGAGTTACTGTGATTGAGTGGTTGTGTTGTCTCTACACCACACACTACAATGCAACAAGTGACTTCACAAGATTGTCCCTGTTACATTTCCTCTTTTTTTCTATATATTTTGGTTTGGTAAATGCAAACTACACACCATTTATGTTGGCAAACATCTGTGCATATGTCTGTGCAGAAGGCCCACACATCTTTGCTGCAGACGCTCAACTCTAAATCAGCCTCTACAACCCAACATGTCTTGTGGCTGCATTGTATTGGACATTAGTGGGGGAGCACCGCTTAATCTTTAAATTAACTGTCATGAAAGTACCTGATTAATACAGGTGTGTGCTTATCAGGTATTTCACAACAGCTTTGAGCATTATTCAGCCAATCAGAGCTAATAAATGCAAACAATACTCCAAACACTGTAGGTGACTGGACTCAATTAAAGGGGAACACATTTCCTATAATTGTGTCCTAATAAACTAGATTTACATGGATTTAACTGAGAGGTTAGTTTACTCTCGACACGGCAGCTTGTTTACTTGGCAAACAAATAGTGGTGTAGCACTGATTGGGCTCATAGGTAATCCCAACAGTTTGTAATCACAAGCTAACATGTTGTCATATGGGTATACCAAGCAATGGGTAGGTCTATACTCCTTTTAATTGTGGCATTATGTGCTGTAGTTATATGCAGAAAAAGTGATTTCCACTTGATCATCATAAGGCAAATGACCACTACAAACAAAAATCAGCTCTATTTCTAGCATTAATTCATACTTTTCTCCTCAAAAGACCCTTTGGTCATATAACTGAAGTCAGTTTGATACTACTTATGAAGTATGCTTTGATGCTAAAAATGCAAGTAAACTCTGTTCTGAAAATCAGAACAGAGTTTGGTACACTGAGGTTAAACCTTTACCTTCAACTTAAAGGGTAATTCCAGTATTTTTTAACCTGGGCCCTATTTTCCCTCTATTTGGGTCTAAATGATTGATAGGAAAAGAAAGTTTTGGAATCGGTCCAGTACTGAGTGAGAACGCTTTAACCGGCAACCCCAAAACATGGCTGTAACGTAATCCAATGGGGCAACTGGGTTGTGTCAAAGTACATCCGCTAAAAGCGCTTGTTCTTTCACTGACAGGTTCCGATTACTATTGTAAGTGTCTATCAACATTATGGAAATCATCCCTTCAGAGATAGTTGTGTGTAACAGAAGTCTCGCTCAAGGAGAAGCCTCGCTCTTAAATCTCATTGGAGGTGAGTTGTTGCAGGAAGACAACAGTGTAAACATGAGAGAGCCATCCGGGGAAGAGTGGAAACATTACAGAGTTGGAGTTCAAAGCGTAGCTTAGTGTTGTGACAACAGAATGTAGCACCACTCTCTGCGCAGCTTTCACAGACTACCGTTGTTGGATTGGGACATGCTCAAGCTGTGGCTAGTTGTGCTACAAATGTATGCTAACACTCCTGTCCGTACACTGCGCCTTGCAGACCACCAGGTCTGCAATGACTATTTGGACTATTTGGATCACTACTGCCAGCCAAAGAAGAGAAGAAATCCTGTACCAAAGCACTTCGCCTAAAGAAAAATGCTGTTTCAAGAGTGGAGAGACCTGCGGCAGACAAAGTGAAGGTAATGTGCACTGAGTGCCAGCGCTTTCCATAATGTTGTCAGACACTAATGATAATAATAATCTGAGCCTGTCAGTGGCAAAAATAAACACTTTTATTGGGGGTACTTTGACGCAACCCGGTTCCCCTGTTGGATTACAGTACAGCCGTGTTTCACGGTTGCCAATTAAAGCGTTCTCACTCAATACTGGACCGATTCCAAAACTTTTTGTTCCTATTAATCCTTTAGACCCAAATAGAGGGGGAAATAGAGCCCATGTTCAAAAATACTGGAATTACCCTTTAAAGCAAGTGAAAGAAAATTTGCTATAAATACTGTAACCTAACCATCTACCTAGCATTAAACATTTTCATGTCAAGTACAAATAGGTACAATTTAGAACCCCATTTAATAAGAATTTGTCTAAGGAAATCCCATTGAAGAGGGAAGGAGGGGGAAACCCCTGTTGACATTAGACCAACATCATCTCTCACCTTGTCCTAACTTCAAATTAAGGAAGAAATAGTGAAATTGAACTATTCCTCACTGCTGTGAACCCTTTGGAACCTCTTTGTGGACCCTCATTGGAATCATTGGAGCAGAGCACCAGCATTTCAGCACCACAGTTTCACAACTTTAACCTGTTGCATGTGCTTGTAGTCTAGCATGGCTGTCAGTGTCAGACATGCTAGACTACAGTACATGCTGTTTTCTTCCAGCTTTTAAAGCACGCAGTAGAACTAACACTTGTCTCGAGCAATCACAGCACTTGCTGGGATGGATTATTTCACCACCCCTCAGGCTCATGGCTAGTGCTTCTCAGCCTGTGCTGCAAAATTTCCCCTCTTAAGCCAGATTTTGAATGGGGTCTAATGGATATGGCTGCCAAGTAGCCTAAAATCCTTAATTTCCATTCCTGGCTGAGTGTTTGCTCCGATGTGTTCTGTTGGCAGAGAGGCACAGCGTGTCTTTGCTGCGTCGCTGTCCGTGGTGCTGAAAAGCTGTCTCTGACAAACAGCCCCCTACTGAACAGCGCAGGATGAAATTTGTCCACATAATGACAAGCTGCCCTGTGATATGGGCTATTGGGCTTTATGAAACAATATGTCAGTGCTTGTATCATCTTCCATGCTCTTAAACACCTGTTCCACAACAAGGCAGCATAGCCAGGAGGCAGTTTGACTGAGGATGAACAACGGGACAACATCTCCCTTGTTAGACAAAATGATGACATGCATCCTCTTTATTTCAAGAAAAGAGTGAGACAAAAACCTTCTCACTACTGTGAAGTTTTCTATGATGGAAGATTGGGGATTGTTCAAAAATCTGTTGTGGCACTGATTGTTGAAATGTTTATGCACACTTGCTGGTTGCTATGAAACAGACTAAAAAACTGTTTTGCAGGCAGTTAAAATAATGGGATTTTGAGTAAAATTCAAGAAATTAAAAACTTTGTATTTTGGATGGCATTTAGAAGTATTATCCAACAAAGTAAAAAAAAATATTGCAACATTGAGAAAAAGAGCTATTTTATAACATTTTAGATAGATAGAATACAATAACCATAACTAAATATTATGTAGCTGCTATAAGTTAAAACTTGGAAAAGTGAGAAAAATTAATATTAAAGGATAATTCCAGCATTTTTGAACCTGGGCCATATTTTCCCCTCTATTTGGGTCTAAATGATTAATAGGAAAAGAAAACTTTGGAATCTGTCCAGTATTGAACAGAATGCTATAACCAGCAACCGCGAAACACAGCTGTAACGTTATCCAATGGGGCAACCGGGTTGCGTCAAAGTATGTCCACTAAAAGTGCTTGTTTTGCCACTGACAGGCTCCGTTTATTATTATTATAAGCATCTGACAACATTATGGAAAGCATCCCTTCAGAGACATGTGTAACAGAAGTCTTCTTTTAGTCTTCTTTTTAAGTCATCTTTTAGACTCAAATGTTAAATCCTGGTACACATGCACATTTTATTTTGCCTAGTTTTACATCCTAATGTCATTTCACATTCTGTAATATTACTGTGGTTATAAAGAAAAATCCTTCAGCTGTAGCAAACAGTGGCCTAGCTGCCAGTTTTTGGAGCTGGCAATAGAAATGTGCAGAGAAGTCATTCAAACTTGTATTCTTGCTAATGAATAACACTGTCATATAATGCAGCACAGTCATGAGGTGACATTATGCAACAGCCTGCGTTATGCGGTACCTATAAAAAAATGGAGAATAAAAAAGAAAGATTTCCTTATACACAGTTGCCTGTGTGAGTCAGCTCGCTCTAATGGGACTGAAAAACACTTGCTGCAGGAGACAGGATGAATCTGGTCCTTTCCAAATAGAACAGCCTACTTCGGCTTTGTGTTAGTCACTAACTAAAGACATTATAATCTTCAGTTGACTGAAGTCAGTGAGTTTATATTTTTACTTTTTTGAGGCAGCTTGGTTTGTGTATAGCATCCATGTTAGTACTGTAACAATGTTCGCTGTGCCTGGAGATATGTTCATTGTTTTTGCAAAGAAACATTTTCAACAAAGAAGAACATTGTCTCATCAACAGCCCTCTCTGAAGCTACTGGCCCCCTTGATAAAGATGCAGTCACTGCTGAACTTCTATTTAAACTTGATCTTTATAGGTGCTGAAGGCCTGTGCCCCAGTAGTGCCTTAAGTCTAGCAGCACCATGGTTTACCCACTTTTTATTTACCCACTACATCACTCCTTATGCCTAGACTCAATAACATAATACCTTCTCCTCTCAGTCCCCTCTAAAAGAGAGGAGCCCAAAAGCACAGTGGCACATAGTGTTTGCATTCAGTCATTTGGAAAATACAATTATTCTCCCTCCCCTCGGCTGTGAAATTGCTGTACAACCGCTGTTAAACACGCCGCAGTCATAATCACTGATAAGAGATGCATGGGGCTGAACCTCCTCTGCCAATACAATATGCAAACGACGCCCCGCCGCTCTCCCCGTCTTGTTATGGAGTGATATTAGAGCTTGCCGAGATGCTTACGAAAGGCAGCAGATGTGACAGCTGTCAGCAACCTCCCAAACACCGCGGGTTCCTGCCGTGATCACGACCCTGGTAACTGAGGACGGTAATGCAGTTAGATGAGTGAGTGATTGGCAATACAGAGATGCACTGTAAACGAGACATTGGTATGGATGGATGCTGCAGTGGTGTCACATGTGAAAGATGGTTGATATAGGATCCCAACATTCAGCTCAGATGGGAAATACCAGAACATATCATGGAGCTCAGCTATACTGCTAGAAAACGTCATTCACACCAGCAGTCAGCTGATCTTTCAACTTGCCACATACGTCCTGGCATCACCAACAAGGAAACAGCTATTGCCATACGTATAGAGTAATATGTTCCTTTCAAATAAAATGTACTAAAATAACATTCGACACTTGCTATGGCAGGACACAACTACTTTTTACAGGACTTTTCCTTTGTGGTTGAGACTGCAGCATTTGGTTTGCTGTAAAACAGGACCTTAAATGGATGATTCACTATGTGCATGAGTGCTGCATGCACAATGACTGATCACGATCATGTGATATCTGCAGAAAATGATATCTGCAGAAAATGAGTTCAAACACCGACGCTTCCAAGTTGCTCCTATTAACTGACAAATTATTCCGATAGTTTTTCCCAGATGACATGAATGCAGCACAAAGGTGAAAGTGAGAGGCACTATCTGTTACCAGTAATTTTGAGAAGTCCACTCTGAAAAAGGCACAATAACTGGCAAGCTAATGAATGTGGGCAACTCAACATTGCTGGCAAAGGTGCAAACCACTTGCCTTCCCCTGTCTCCTGGATTGGATCTCCACTCCATTGCTAAATGTTGGAGAAATTGCTGCTCCAGTGGCTGCCTGAGTGTCAGGTTGAAGTTGACTACACATCAGGCTAAAAGGTAGGTAAACTGAGCTTAGGCGGGTTTATTCTCCACTACATCTCCATACAGGCTCTCTAAAAAGTCCACTTTCTGCCTGTCTGCATTGATCTGTATTCTCCCTCACACACCCTTAATTGGGAATGTTCTTCGCTCCTAAGCAAACTGACACCAAAGACGCAGTGAAGCGTGGAGCTACACTAAACCCCCCAGTTACAAGACGGGGAGAACTGCACCGTAGGTTTGTTTGTGTATGCAGCTTCACCATAATAATACTCTGTGGTTGATGCGTGCGAACAGCTTCACAAAGAATGACGGCAGTGGTTTGTGAGCTTGGGAGGTTGCTGAGATCCAGCTATGGGTGGGTTACAGCCACCGAAGAATAAACAAGGACCAAGCCTGCCTTTATGTGAGGATGCTCACGCTGAAAAGGGAGCTGGAGATAAAGGTTTGTTGTTCCCCGTCTGCGCTTTTGTGGAACAGTAACCAACTGCAGGCATAATGAGATTCATATGCACAGACAGTTCTCAACAAACCTCGCCAATCTGAGTCCCTGAGCTGTGACATTAATCAAACAAACCAAACATCCAATCAGGATTTTATTATCAAATGTTTTATTAGAAAATATTTTACACATAAATCCAAAACAAACCAAACACACAAAGTAGGAGAGCCAAGAGCGAGATATCCAGCTTTCACATCTCTGCAAAGTCTGTCCACAGTTGTCCTGCTGTCTATATCGGCATAAACTGAGACCCCCTTACACTTGGTATTAAAGGAATACTCCAACATTTTGGGGAAAATACCCTTTTTCCTACTTACTCAGAATAAGACAAGATGTTTGATACCATTTTCACCTCTGTACGTCCACTGCTACGGTTCCTATGGGTAGCATTTCATGTTAGCTTAGCATAAAGACATGAAATCTACAGGAGTCATTAGCCTAGCTCCGTCAAAGTGAAAAAATAAACCTTTCAGGAACTCCGAAGCTGTCTTATTTACACAATGTATCGTGTATTTGAAATATGCATCTTGGATTCTTGAATTTAAAAAAAACAAAAAAAAACAAAGGTCATTTTAGGAGAAGTTACAACTATATACCATGTAACTTCTAAAACGACTAATTTAGAAAAAAAATTCCAAGATGTGTATTTCATTATCATGTAACAAACATGATACACTCTGTTGATAAGACAGCTTCACAGCTGTTGTAAGGTTTATTTTTTCACTTTGATGGAGCTAGGCTAATGACTCTTGTAGACGTATTTATGCTAAGCTAACACAAAATGCAACCAATAGGAACCGAGCTGGTGGACGTACAGAGGTGAAAATGGTATTGAGCACCTTGTCTCAGTCTGGTTAAGTTGGGAAAAGGGTATTTTGCCCAAAATGTTGGAGTATTCCTTTGACATGTGTCTCAGGTGATCAGACAGCAATTGGATAGCGCTTGAGCACATAAAAAAATACAGGTGTTAATGCACCCAAGAGGCATTCAGGATGAAACTGTGATCCGTTCACCCAAACCACCTCCACAGTTGGTCAGGGACACATGGTGTCCACACTGAACAGAAGTGTAAATGCACATGTGTCTCCAATCCATATTAATACCAGGTGTAAATGTAATCTGATTCAATCTAGATACGAGACACATGTTAATACCAGGTGTAAAGGGGTCTGACAGTACTGTAGCTACATCTCATCTTTGTTGCATCTTTATGGTCATTGCTGAGAAAGTGGTAACCCTGACATTCCAAATCAACTTCCCACCTCCTGTCCTCCAAACTCCACTTCTACTCTTCTACAGTGACAATTTAGCTGTGCTGCAGAGAAACACAGACAACTGCACTGCCACCTGTATTGTTAAGTGGCTCAAGATCGCAATTACCATGTTGTTTAGATTCATCAAGACTCTTAAATCTGTCCTCACTTCTCTCTGAGATGAAGGAGTTAGGGGATAAATTTGGGATTCAGGGAGTGTGCACGGAGATTGTAATTGCTGGTCAATTCTCCCTCAAAGAAGTCTGTTTGTGTGTGTGTGTGTGTGTGTGTGTGTGTGTGTGTTTGTCATTAGAAGTTATCTAGAAGGTCCATGATTCTCTTCTGCTCAGCCTCTTTGAACTCCTCAGTCTTGCCATCTCCAATGCTCTCGGCGTACTCTGCAGAAGACAAAGAAAAGTTAGCGGATTAGTCGACTTGACAGCAAGGGCTTGGCTGCTTGACTCTGAGGTTAGAGAAACCATCTTGGGAGCCATAAGATCGCAAGTTCAATCACCGCTGAATGGAAGGTGAACGTGAATGGGAAATTCAAAGACGTTTATATTTCACATGCCATTTTGGGCTTTTACCTGACGGTCTTGCCCAGAACAACTTACAATGAGTGCAGCAGAAGAATAACCTTCAATTCCTAGATCACCACGTATTACAAAATTTAAAAAAAGAGTGGAAGGGGCAGGACGTTGTGCCCTTACAATATTCCTGGCACTATGAAATGGTCATGTAACTGCAAAGTGCTGTGAAAACAGGACAGAAATGAGGAAATGAGCTGAGGAAAAAGATAAACATCCACAAGTTAAAAAATGTGTTTTTTCTTTTTTACTTTCTTATACTAGGACCACCAAACACATAAATATCCATCTGTGCTTCACCCTTATTAAAACTGTAACTTGACCTTGACAGAAAATCCTTTACTCTTGCAAGAAGTCAAGAGATAATATGTCTTACTGTGTTAACAAATGAATGAAATAATAGTTAACTTAAGGCAATTCCTTGTAATTCTAAAGGCTGTGGTGGGATTTATAGCACTTAGAGAACTGCTGCATGTGTAAAAAATCTCAAAATGAAACATTTTGACATTCTTAATCTCAAAATAAATGATTATTTTTGTCCTTAGTTTTTAGTCTTTCTGTCATATTCAAACAGTTGGCACACAATCTCATGCTACAAGATGATGCAGACTTTCCTCTGACAAACTGGTTTAATTATTATGAGAAGTCCCAGGGCAGCGACTGTATTGAAATCTTGTGTGTGTCCTCTGGCTGTGAGCGGGAACCGCAGCAGGTGTACTTGGCAGTGCATGTGTACATGTGCATGTACTTCATTGTGTGTGCCTGCGCATTAGACTGTTTTCTTCATCTTGTGCGACTGCCTCCCACACGAGGCCTCGGAGACTGTCGAATGGTCGATTTGTAAGTCTAATGTGCAGAAAGAGAAAGTTGCAGCTGCCGCAGCCCCGGCGGAGTCCAGACGTTCGCTCTGTCTCTCAGCCTCTGAGGCAGGGATTACACATTAAACCCAGGGACCTTGAGATAGAAGATGAAAAAGACTACTTTTCTCTGGGAGACACAGCAGAGAGCAGAGAATGAAGGGGGCTTTTCTGACAACAGCCCCGGGCTCTGGGACTAGGAAACATGGCTGTCAGAGACACAGGGGAGACCGACTCTTTATTTTTTTGGGCTGTTTGTTTTTGTGGGAGGGGGATGTTTTTGTGTTATTAGATAGTATATAGAGCAGACTGACAGGAGCCATGGGAAGGAGGGGAAACCTCAGAGATACAGGGCAGAAAGACTACCAGGGAGTTTATACAGCATTTTCTGGCAGATAAACAACAAACAAACACACAGACTCACATTTACATTTAAGGCACTTAGCTGATACTTATCCAGAGTGACAAACAACAAGCAAATTCCTGGATCAAGATTACAGCCGGGGCTTAAAATTTGAGCCTTGGCTGGTAAACTCAGCAATATTAACCAGCCTCGTAGGCAGGGAAGCATGCAGAGAAAATTATGAAAATCAGAATTTTGGCTTGTAAAAATTAAACTGAAATGTGTATGACAGACAATACTTAAGTTTCAAACCTTGATTACAACCATCCAATATTGAGGACTGTAAGGGTCAAAGCCACAGTGCCTAGACAACAGATGTAACTACCATTCCTGTGAGCCTAGAAATGTTAATGCATAATAGATTAGTGCTAAGGCAAGTGGTTCTAAACCATTTGTGGGGCAGTGCCCCCCTATCCAGCATCCAGTTCCCTTACCACCCGCCATCCATTACTGGCACAGGCAGGTTAACTTGGTATGACTGGTGTGATTGTGGTCTCCAGTGTATTCAGCTTGGCACCCAATTGGGATAATAATAAATGACTGTCGAATAATAACAACAGGCAACTAATAATAAGAACAGGAATGAAACCATTCAGCTGTGTCACAACTAGGCCGATGAGGCTAGACTGGCCTATGTTTCCCACAGGAAGAAAGCTTGACGGGGAATCAGCAATAGCCTGTTATCAGTGTGAGTCAAGGGCAACAAAATCCTTTTTGATACCAAAGATAATGCCAAATATGCATTCGGTCAGAAATTCAGAAATCAATACATATTTACTTCTGTGCATCACTGTTCCAAAACTATTTTCCATTTTCACTGTTGCTTTCACACTCAATTCCCATGGTTTCTGTATTTTCAGCAGCACCACCCTTGAATGATTATAGAAATACTATGAAAATATTATAACTATAGACGGCAAATGTGTTGGACGTTGGAAAAATGTTGGAAAAAACATGTTTCTCGAAAATTATTTTTAGTATGGTGGGTCATGATCTTAGGAAACAGGGGAAAACACTGCGCTGAAACTTACAAGAGCCACTTTTCTCAACTTCATTTATTAATGTTTGTTTATTTTTGTAGTTGTCTGTGATGTAACAGGCGGGCCACTACTGCCATTGTAGGCTATGCCTACCCAGGAACCTGGAACTGCTGTCCACTGTTGGAGAAATACAGTTTAGGCTATGGACTTCATCAGGGCCGTTCACAGGAATTCTGGGGCCCATGAAAAGATATGAGGGGTCAACCAGTTGGTGGGGTGGGAGGTATGAGGCAGTGTACTTGGTGTGTAAAATCTATTTTTTCAAAAAATAGATTCAATGGCCACCTTTCCACAATATTCCTGCCAGCACCCCCCCTGACAATATCTGGACAACCCCGCTGAGAAACACTATGCTAAAGCACAATTTCTTTTTTTCTGCTATAGGACAGGAGCAAGTTCAGGTGTGAGGGGAGCAGGAAAAGTAGGGAGAGGAGTACGTGAAGGGTTTCTTAAAGAGACAAGTTTTCAATTCATGCCAAAAGACGGGGAGTGTGTCGGGGGTAGAAAGGTCATTCCGCCATTGTGTGGGAAGGATGGGAGAGATTTGGGCGGGATGGGCCGTAGTCTGCAGGTATACGACTGCAGCTCCCACAGAGGCCTTGTATGCCAGCACCGGGGATTTGAATTTGATATGAGGCAACCAGGCAGAAGATACAGGGGATGGAGGAATGGGGTATTATGGGCCAGATCTCCTGCGGACTGGGTTTTTTTGGGTAGGCAGCTATAGGACTGAACTGACAAAAAGGCAGATTTTTGAGGCTGACTGGGAAAAGCAGTTGAATAGATATCAGACACAGAGAGAGAGAGCTTCAATGAAAGCATGAAAAACGCACAGTCTCTTTCATCGCAGTCTGTCATTGTACCTGTGTGTGTGAGTGTGTGTGTGTGTGTGTGCACGCCTCCATGTCTATAAATGGCAGTGCAGTCAGCCACACAGACAGAAAGGTCAGACATTCGGGTGACTCTTCAACTCTCTGCAGAACCTCTTCTTTGGCATGCTGGTACTCTCTCCTGCTGTCACCACGGCAACACAGCAGAGGACAATACTGTACCAAGCTTCACCATTACTCAGGTCACTGACTGGGAATGATCCACGATGAGGAGAGTGATTTCCAGGGCCAAGCTCGACAGCGGACACACTACATGACTTTTAAGGCTATTATAGCTGTGATTTGGATACCACGGCTCATTTTCAAGATCGGGGCCAGTCAGAGTTAGTTTGAGCCGACTGCAGTGGACGGTCAGCACAGACCATCTTGTAGTGTGACAGTTAAGGACTTTATGTTCTTGCCTCCTAATCCAGCATCACAAGTACTTCTAATATGTTTGATTTTTATGACATTTTTAGAGAGACAAGTCTTAATATTCTTGTAGAATGAGCTGGCTAACAACACAAATCAATTCCACGATAATTCCAAACATTTACCCCAATATCAATAAATTAGCAATAATGTATTTTATGTTTAATATTTTATTTATTTAGTGGAAATCACTTTTAAAAACCCACGTTTTCAAAATTGCTTTGCAGTGATTTTATTTACTTTTATGGCATTTAACAATCTTTTATTTATAATGCGTTTATTTTACTGTTTTTTAGTTCATTTGAGTCTTTTGTGTCTTATAATGTGTTACAATGTGTTCATTTTTTATGGCTTTTAGTCCGTTTTAATCTTTCGTGTTTTAAATGTATTCTGTTGTTATTGTAAAGCACTTTGTAACTGTTTTGAAAGGTGCTATACAAATAAAATGTATTATTATTATTATTATTATTTACTTATTTTAAACACTACCATCACAGTTTCCTGACAACTAAGGGTCCGTGCCACATGACGTTCTGATTTATTTATTTATTTTTTTAAATATGCCAAACTACTAAAGCTGGAGCATTTTTTTCTAATGAAGGAATGCATATCATTTTTAAAGAAAATAATCCATGAAACCACACAGTTTAACTATTACTGGCTACTGTGAATATTTTAACATATTGCACAATGCCCTTCTAAGAAAAAAACAGAACTCAAGTGTATTAATCACAATACAAGTCTGCCAAATTCACATCACATCAGGGAACTGGCTGTGCAGCTGTCATTTGGCAATGGACAGACCAATAGATTTAGACCAGCAGCACTGCACTCAATTCTACAGACCATCCCACTGTGAAATCGAAGTTCAAATTCTACCATTTGCACCAAGCTCGCTTTTCTTAGAAGCAGTATTTGTAAACAGTAACTTGATGGGTTTAAATTGGAGATGTGTCCAGACTGTTCAAAAGGTAACTTAAGTGCAGTGCACGGACTTGCACATTGGCTCCGTTCACCAGTTTACACTGGACACACCGCTCTCACTCAGGACCGGTAAAATAATCCATTTTTAGATGCATCTTTCGTACCTTCAACAGTCAGGTTGGTGTTAGGGTTGGTTACTAGGGTTATGTGTAGTCAGGTAACTAGGGTTACCTGACTACACGACTGTAATATTTTTAAGTGCACTGCTCATGAATGCATGCATTTAGGAAAGCTTTTACTGATATTGCTAACGTGCAAATGCTTGCAAAGGCCAGTTTTCTAGTGTTTCATATTCTGCAAAATCTTATAAGTATACCTCAAGCATCCAGATTAACTCCACATGTGAAAAGTCAAGGAAAAGTCAAAAAGAGGGCTGGCCAGGTCAGAAATGGTGCATATTAATCAGTGATCAGCTCATTCCCTGGTAGATTTGTCATTACCAAAGACTTAAGATTAACTGAGCAATTAAGAGTGATCCTGGTAACAGATGTGCATGAAGGACCAAATAATAAGAGAACAGCATCAGAAAAACAGGAAATCCCAAAAGGCAATGAATATGAGCATGCATACTCCTCAACCCTGCAAAAATATGACTTGATTTGCATGGGGATCTGCCACACGTCTGTAGAGCTCGAAACTGCAGATTCCAAGGTTTTTAATGACTGTCGTGTCAGCTAATAGGGGAATGAGGTTAATAAGCATCTTAAGCTGTGATTTTTGATAACAGAGGTGTCTAATAGTGGCACAGGTGTCAGTGCTGGGAAGATGACTGTGTACATGACACAGGTTCAATGCTGATGCAGCACAGGTATCACAGCAAATCTAATGAAGAAGCATTTCTCACATGGGTGGAGGTAGCTAGTAACAATCCGGCAAACAAACTTAACAAAGCAACTGAAGTTAACATTAAATACCTACTACTAGGTGTGAGCCATGTAACATTGGCTACTGTGTAAATCAGATGGATCAACAGTGATGACTAGCTGACCAGATTCTGTTGTAACCAAGTTAACAAGCTGACATCTAAACACAAAAACAACCAGATTGTATCAGTGATGGAATGATCAGTTCTCAGGCATAAACAGCACAGAAATTAGCCATGTCTGTTCAGTTCTGTTAAGATAGCTGGCTTGTAACCTGGGGGAACTTAACAAAGCAGGATTTAGCCAGATAGCTGTGCAAAAGATTGTGCTAAATTCTGACGATAATAATTTGGATTTGTAAAACAAAACTTGAATGCTACCTTCAGGAATATACTTCAGTCATCCATGTTGACTGGTACAAAATTTCTAAATGAAAGTAAGTTTCAGAAGATATTTTGTACCACTTTTTAAAGTTATTTGGCTAACTTGCTTTGTGGAATACCCCTATCCTCCAACATGGCCACCTATTGGTGTTCTTATCACGCTGTTTCCAAGACGTCTATTAGCATACCCGAAAGGATCCAAGTCCAAGACGGTGACCCACAACCTCAAAAGCCCAAACTTAAGGAACAGCTGAGAAGATATTACATGTTCACAAACACTACACAAGAAGGGAAGTCCACAAAAAGGAAATCCAACCTGCGACCGGAAACCATTTCATCAAACCCACCTGAGCTCTGCACTGGGGAAAAATTCACAGCATGCTGTCACCACATTAGTGAAAGCCATGTTCTTCTTTCCAGCGCCGTTAGCCTTTTCTTGCTGCAGGGCTGCTTCTCATTCAGCTAGCTAAAGCCATTAAGGTCAAGACGCCGGAGCCACCGACACGCTCTGCATCTATTTAACCTTTTTCTGCAGTCTCACATTGACCGGGCGGGGCGCTTTAAATGGGAGAGGGCACCATAGTGCAGCCTAATGGAATAGGTGGGGACGCACACTAATCGCCATACACACACATGTTCAGTACATACACACACACACACACAAATACAAACACATGAACATGAGCACAGAGGAAAAGTGTCATGTAAAAACATGAAGACGCAC
Source organism: Neoniphon sammara (assembly GCA_900302535.1). Taxonomy (NCBI): domain Eukaryota; kingdom Metazoa; phylum Chordata; class Actinopteri; order Holocentriformes; family Holocentridae; genus Neoniphon; species Neoniphon sammara. The sequence goes on along the minus strand of OMKZ01047652.1, from coordinate 14,454 downwards.
ACAGACAATATGCAGACAGAAACACAGATAAAACAACAGATCATGTACTTGTGTTCATGCACACACATACACTGTCTCAAAGGTATGTTAATATGTAAAATGTTGCTTATGTAAGTAACGTGCACATGAAAGTGTGCAAGCTCACGTGGGCACATGCAAATATGCTGAGAGAGACTGAGCAGCGACCCTGTGCACTCGCATAGAAACACACAGTATCACGTTAGTATGCAAAAAGCATCACGTAAAGAACACAGACGCGCAAGGACATGCACCCACACATATGCAAATGTGAAGACAAACAAAAGCAACACGTCGGCACGCGCTCACAGACAAACTCGGACACCCACACACACACACGCACGTGCACGTACACACACAGACACAGCGATGACTGGGAATTGCCACGCTGCTGGCACCTCCATGCGTGACGGATGGCTCTATCTACAGTACTACATGCCACCGAGAGCCAGAGGCAGTGTGAACGGAGCCGCGTCCTCTTGAGTTTTCGCCGCCAGTGATACAGGAAGGATGGATGTCACGGCGCAGGCAAAATAACACACCTGCGAGGCGCCTCGACGCAGAGAAACCCGCACAATGAGACAGAAAACGATCTCTGGGAGGGGGGAGATGAATGAGTGACAGTCTGCACTTCTCTGATAATGGCTATGAGAACAGCTTACAATGCATATTTACACGCCAAAACAGAATTCTCTCTGTTTTCCCATCTGAACACTGTCAATGAAAGCATACAAGGACATTTATTTTTTTATTAACCGTATCACCCACCCCCTTCAATTATTTTTACGATCTTCACTATTTGTCTCATTCTTACCTGCGTTCTCCTGTGCAGCTGTGGCCGTCTGTTTTCCTCATGGGGATCAATACAGTTTCATCCAATCTAATCATCTGTCCTTGAACAAGGCTGTGAACCCCCCAGCTGCTCCGCCTGACCACCTCAGTGGCAACCAGTAGAGTAATTGTCTGTGACCAGTACCGGCCAGTGTGAATGTATGAATACAAATTGCGATGAAACAGAGCATGCAGCTACGACTCTTACTTGGATATTTAAAGAAAAAAAAAAAAGCAGAGAATACTCAGTCTTTACAAATAGTGGCATTGCATTTTTGACATTATATGAGGCAAGTCTGCACAGGCCCTAAAACCTTTGTTCAAAAGAACAGAGGAAGAATAACATTATTCGTAGTTCTTAATTATATTCCAACATGACCATTTTGGCAGGCGAACAGTGTGCGCTTGCAATCAAACAACACCACAGCCAGAGAGCAGTGATTTGAACAGCATTTTCCCCTCAAATGTTTCTCGCCGGGGTGAAAAGCACGCTGACAAAGGATTTAGAACTAAAAATGAGACTAATATAAATTCTTTTAGACAGGGAAGCAACTCCTGAAAGCAAGTTGAACAAAAAAAAAAACTGTAATATTCTATTTAACCCTGAAGTGATCCTGTTTCATTGAAAGGTCAAACAGTGAGGTCAGCCAGTAGAATGCGGAGGGATTTGGCGTCTTGCTCAAAGACACTTCTGCAGGTACTTTGTCTGCATATGAATGATCCGATAGTATGATATCAAAAAACCTAATGGTACTAATTTCTATACACCATCTGTAGTACCGATTGGTACCACAATCTCAAGTAACTGAACTAGCCCCGCTCTGCCAGGCGCGCCGGTCAACTGACAAAGCGCGCCTGCCTGCCAACACGAGAGCTCGCCAGAGTGCAGCAAAATAACAAAGAAGGCGAGCGGAACAACTCCTGCTCCTCCTGACCCGCAAACCAACAAGAAACCTGTGCTGAGAGCAAATTACAAAAGCCACGTATGGAAGGATTTTGCCTTTGAGGCAGATAGAAAATGAACATAAGCGAGCAAAAGACAGTGTGCAAACGGTGCTTTCACATTTTTCAGACGAAGGGTGGAAACAGTTTATTTTTCTGTTTGTTTTTTTTTTGTTAATCTAAGGCTAAATGCCTCTGATGCTCTTGATACATGGATATCAAGTGCATACTTTTGCCTAATTTATTTTTATTTCTTACTGTACTTGAAATCGTGTGCAATACAAAGTTGGTTGCTTATATTTTTATATTTTTATAATACCTGAATAATGTCTGGTTAAGTCAGTTTAATTTATTGTTCCTAACTGCTATAATAAAACACACATTTATACTGAAGGGATACCTTTTTTTCCGTGGTATCAAGAATCGTAGATTTTTATTGGTATTGGCATCAACTATCAAAATTCTCCTATTGTGACATGCCTATAATCTATTAGTGGTATTCTTCATTGTATGGCAACATATTTTGAAAGTAACTGTATAAAGTGAAGGGGAAAAAAAAAGTTTCTCACCTCTCATGATGTGGCGCACCACTTTGACAGAGCCTCCTCTCAGGTTGAGAATTTGATGGACTCTCTGCTGCAGCTGAAGCCAAAGAGGCAGAAAGCAGAGGGTCAGGAAGAGAGCTGGGGTCTGTTTCAATTGGAAGGCAGCAAAAAAAAAAAAAAAAAAAACTCCAAACTGCTGGATGCCTATGATGAAATCTGAAGGGGGTACACTACTTTATGACCTTTTTTTTCCTCTCTCTCTCTCTCTACAGAGATCATGATGTGAGCGAGGCTGGAGTGCAGATTCTGAAACAGCGTGTACAAAGTGATCTGGTGTCCAATTTGAAGTGGTCAAAGCAGTAGTGGAACGGGACGACTTCCAGTGATAGCCGGTGATGCTCTGGTTGTAAACACAGAGAGGGACTTGGCTGTGTGCAGTGCTCGTGTTGCTTTGAAAAAGCTGCTCTGGATACAAGAGGTAAGCGAACCACAGCGGTCAACCGCAGCCATCGCACTTGCTGTCTGCTCCTATTGCTTGTTTGATCAAATGTCTGACAATAATTCATCTGAGAGAATTCATCTGAGGGAATTTTCCTTTTGTAAGCCTGTGTGTGTGTGTGTGTGTGTGTGTGTGTCTGGCATTGAGTGAGCGAGCATAGGCATATTGCATTTTTATATGTATCTTTTTGCATCAAAGGAATGGGTGTGGTGATGTTTCTCTTTCTGCTTAATGACAGTTAGTGTGTGTGTAAGTGTGTGTGTGTGTGTGTGTGTGTGTGTGTGTGTGTGTGTACCTGTGATATCCCTGAGTTGCTGATCTCCACCATGATGTAGCAGATCAACTGCAGGACAAACAGGCCGGCATCTAGGCGACGAAGGTAGAACTCATCCTCCATGCTGTCATCTAGGATCTCCCCACGACGAACCATGTCCTGCATGCACACACACACACACACACACACACACACACACACGTCAACACATGCAAAATGGGAATGTTCTTATGCCTGAGAAGGTCAAATAAATCTTCCTTTTGAGGTTTTATACTGCTGTCTCCACACACAGAACCAACAAATACAACACACACACACACACACACACAAAGAGTAAGTTTAATTTAGGTGTTGTTTTTCAGGCTTTTCACAAATCCATTTTCTCCATTGACCAGACACACAAATCAATTGATTTCACGGCTAAACAGCAAAACGGGGTCTCCGCTGCAGGCGCTCTCACACACACGCACACACACACACACACGTACCTGCATAGTTATCCATCTTAACAACCCTGTCAGTATGCCAATAACACACTACTGCCAATATGCACCCAGCCCACATTAATCATCATTAGAGATTAAGAAGCAGACCTGAGGGGGAAAGAGGAATCTGGAGTGTGAGGCACTGAAGTGGCAAAGAAGCACAGACGCTGTGTTTAGTTATCACACAGTTTCATTTCTATGCGTGGATAGCGGAAAAATATAAGACTTTTTCCTGGTGTTACGCCATACACGACACTATTTTGCTGCAAAAATAACAGGAAGATATACGCTCTTCATTCAAGTTTGCTTCGAGTCCCACCAAAATGTGCAAACTACAAGCTCACTTGCTGCATGACTTTTAGCTTCAGATTGAGGTTTAATATGACTGGATTAAAGAGATATAAGGTGAGGGGTATCTATATCCATTGCAGAAATGTATTGATTATCAGACAGCTACACTAGACATCCGGTATCAGACTTGTCCCTATTAAGGTTCTTCCTCTCTTTTTGGATTAAGATGACAACCACCCACCCCTACCCTTAAAACACAGTATTCACACAGGCTTACCAATTCATATATCAGCTGTGGACCACTGCACTCACATTTCAGAGTACAGAGACAATTTGATCTCTGCTTACTGAAAACGGACAAGCGCATCCACCTAAAGCAGTCCTGGTTGAGCAATTTGCAGTTGCATTTATGTTTGTTTTCCCGCCTCCTAAGCCTTGTGTTAATAAGCTGCAGATCATCACATTGTCAGCAAACAGCTGTCAAAGAAAGGGAAAGTTATGTCACTGCTATAGAGGTTGAGAAAAGGTACAAAATAAAATAAAATAAGTGTAAGCCATGACCGAGCTTAGCTGGATGGTTGACAATGGAGCCAGTGATTCAACTCAAGGTCTCAAAGTCATAATCCAGACAAAAACAGACACCGATTACATAAGCGAGTGATGGATATGTGGGTTCAGAGCTACTTTGGCTTTGTTGACCAGTAGTTTGTTTGCAGTTATGCTGACAAAAGTGATAAGGTTTTTGGACAGGCTCAAATCTGTCCAGAACTGGATCCCAACTTTTTTTTTTTTTTTTTACAAGTGCAATTACGGGCAACATCGCCACAACTCTACACAAACTGTGTAGCTGCAAAGGGTTTTTTATGATTTCAAAAGAGGGAAATTAACAGCAGCCACATGCCAAATGCTGGAAAATTTTGGCTGTCTCACTAGTACATTTGTATACTCTACCAGCCACTTTAGTGGGTAACCAACCATTGTCTAGCAGTTCTTTTCATCCTAAAATCATATCTGGTCTGTGAAAAGGCTGGTTTATGAAAACGTCTGACCTAAAAATCTGGGCTACATATTGTGTTTAACACAATGGGAACATGGGGGCTGCAAGAGATATCATACGCCACAGTTTGAAGAGTTTGACTGGCACAACATTAACCTTCTTAAGGTTTCAGATGAAATTATGGGTTATTTGTTTGAACTGAAGAAATCAGGCAACAGACAAGATGAGTCAGATGCTGCAGGGGTGACTTAGGCGCTGTTTTCCCCACACTTCAGACAGTAATGTTACATGAAAAGTGCCCATGCCTATGGAGATGGATTATCTGTGTTGCCATGAAAAGGACTGTGGACAGCTGTGG
>OMKZ01047651.1:0-18037 GCA_900302535.1 Neoniphon sammara | reverse complement strand
TAATAATAATAATAATAAAATCTGACAGTGGGATGAGATAATCCCACTTGTTTTCAATGCAGTTTCACTTGTTTCACAAATTTTTCTGGGTATAAATATGTATAAATGTATAAAAAGAAAAAAAAAGTATAAATATGTTGAAACAAGGCAGAATAACACAGATCAGCCCACTAGGATGAAGAAAATAACACTTGATTCAAGAAAATTCCAGAAACTAGTAGATTAACATTGGAAACAAGTGGGATTATCTCATTCCACTGGCAAAAAAAAAAGAATAAATAAAATAAAATACAGGGCAAAGCAGCATTATTATTACAGTGTTTTGCATCATTGGGCTTTTCCATAGATTTCTGCTTTATAGTTTACAGATGAAAATGTGACTCCATTATCTATGATGATGCCACCATAAGCTGTCCCAGTGCTGTTGAAAATCTCTACTGGTCACCAGTAGATGTTGATAAAAGTCACATGTAATGTCCCTTTAAAATATGCTGCAGCACTTTGGGTTTACTGTGAGCCAAAGAGTTTGCGTCGCATTATTATTGGTGGCATCTAGTTTGAAGTTTGAAGTCTGAAATACCGTCACAAAGGCAGAGTATGAGAAACTGTCTGTTGATCAGACTGATTTTAAAATGGTTTTGAAGACGATTCTGAAGTGGATTTGTCAGTTTTTAAAGTTTCTGGTCTGGGTTTCAGGCCTTCTGGTTGATGTGTTTATCACAATCTGCACCGGTGCAGAGATTATCACATCAATAAGCATATGAACACTTTGACCAGGATCAGGCCTCTGAATTTTGTGTGTGTGTGTGTGTGTGTGTGTGTGTGTCCCTCAATAAGGCAGGACAAAAGCAGAGGTGTATGAGCCAAAAACCAGACCATGAACTGGATGTATTTACTTTTAATAAATGAATGAATATGACTTTAAAGGTAAAGTTCTGACATTTTGACAGAGGCAGGAAGATGGCAAAATATCCACCATAGCTCCTGGGCCTAACTGTCACTCATGGGAACAAAACAAAGCAAAACCAGAACACACAGGTGTGTAGGCCAGCTTAGATTTATAGAGGTGATTGACATGTGGAGGAGCAGTTAAGGTGCGGTCCTGGGCCAAAACCTCAACTATTATACCTGCGGATTTGCTAAGGATCTACCTTTCAATTAAAATAATTAAAGAAGGTGCTGATGTCTGACACTGAATCTGTCCCGCCCTGTCTGTTCCTGAATTACTCATTTTGTTTACTGCAAAGATGAAATTAGAAGAATAACATGATAATCAAGGTTAGTTACCATCCTGATACCTAAACAGGACTACAGCAAGCCACTCCTTTACTTACATTGCAGCTGCTTGTAGACAATGTACATTCTCTTACTAATTTGTTGCTATCTAGGTTACTAGTGTTGTCTCCACAAGTTGGCCACAGCTAACATTAAGCTCTGCTGTGACTTTGGTAGGCTGTTTATTGTTTAAATCAGGAAAGGAGGGCTACACCTTTTTCCCATGACCTGCAAGTACCTGCAAATGCAGCGCAACTTCATTTAGCTTGAACATCATCCATGTTATTGACTCAACTGCTGAGTTGGTAATTCAGCAACCTGCAGCGAGCTACAGGCAGCCAACAGTTTTTTTTGTATTTGAGATTTGTAGCTGAGGTTCAGGAGCAGGACCCCACCTCACCTTCATCTACCTCATTTACTTTATTCTTTTGCACCTGCTTCTTCTTCTTCCCCTCCTCCTCCTCCTCCTCCTTCTTCTTCATCTTCTTCTTCTGGATACTTTTTTGCTACTCAATTCATTTCACACTATTTGAGCTATCAGTGCAGTTGAAACTTTTAACTGATGTGCTTCAATTCACAATATAGATACTGTTTATACTCTGAGATATTGTAATGTTTATTTGAAACACTTTTGCCAAACACATCACCCCTGCCAGTAGGCTCTTTTTCCCAATCAGTTGAATCAAGCAAGCCTATTTCCCAAATACATGTGTGGTCTTGTTGTGCTGTGTCTCTCCCTCTTTGTTTTGCCACTTCTCTTTCTTTCACAGGGTTCCAATGGGTCAGTCTTATTCCCCAGGAGCTACAGCGGATCCTTTGCCAAAATGTTCCAACTCTCTCAAGATGTCACAACTTTACCCTCATGATCATATTTTGTGTCATTAAATGTCCTACAAATACATTCATTTGATGTTGTGGTCCTTGGCTTGTGAACCCCTTAGTAATAGACCTAAAATTGGATTAGATATCAGAGTGTCCACCATGAGCCCCATATTTGTGATGCCTATGAAAAATACAAATTTGTATTAAACAATTATATTATATATGTTTATATCAAACCTCAGCTTTATATGTAAAAGCTGTGCATGGGGTCCTATCTTTGAAAACAATTTCACCTCTTTAATAACATCAAAATTATTCTATCAAGCCTACCTGGTATGTTCTGCTCATCAAAATATATTTTTCATTTAAGGAATAACTGTATAAGTCCTCTTGTCTTCACAAAATGCCTCCCATTCTTTTCGCCTTCTTTTCAAAGAGCTGTCATTTCTTCCTGCTGACTTGGCACTGGCATAAAAAGTGAGTGTCGTTTGGTTATCATTCAAAGCAGGGAGCCAAATAAATAGCACACATAGTTCAAAACATGAGCATAATTCACAGTTTTGGGTTGTGGTGTGACTTTGATATTCCTTTCATGAAGTAAAAGGAGTTGTTGTAAATATGAGTTTCAAGTAACTGACAACAAATAGAAGTAATGACCGGGGCAACAGCCATGCTGTGGCATCATCTAGCACTCTCTGGTTCTTTTGTCATCTTCCCTCCAAAATCAGTCTCCGCCCGGCCTTCTCCTGCCACGCCATCCAATCATCTGCTCGCCTGTTCTGATACTCACCTGTTGCCCGTTGTCTCATTAGTCTTGTAGTATTTATACCTGGCAGTTTCCTGTGTTACCTGTCATCTCATTGACTCTTGTCTCTAGACCTGCCAGTATTATTACTTGTCGTGCTCTTCAGTCCAGTCTCCTGTTCATAAGCCCTTTGTCAGTTGTTGCCTGTCAGTCTAGTTTTTGGTTTGTCAGTCGGTTTCGTTCCAGTCCACTTGTTCAGCCCATTTTGACCTGCTACTGACCTATCTGTGTTCTGTCTCAGCCTCTGCAATAGACCTTTTTCACAGCAGCCATTTTGACATGAAATAGTAGGTAAACACAGGTGTTACTAATGACATTAATTAAGGCTCTGTACCTAAATAGAACAGAACCTTCATTGATGTCATGTTTTCCTACTATTTCATGTCAAAATGGCTGCTATGAAAAAGGTCTATTGTTCATGCTGGCTCATTGGAAAGACTCTGCTACACTTAAATGGGATGGAACTTTCATTGATGTCATTAGTAACGCCTGTGTCAAAATGTGTCTGGTTTGAAAAAGCTCTATTGGGTCCACTTGCCTGCACACCCCGTGACATGTTCCCTGTGACACGTTCCCATGTCACAGATTTTATGTGAGATTTTATAGTTCATACAGGAAACATGCAGGAGAAGGGCTTTAAAGGCCCCAAATTGCAAACATTCCCCATATCAAAAGAATGATAGTTTTCAGATAAAAATAAATAAATGAATATAAATTGTTTTTTGCATCATCATTTTTGAAAATACCCACAATATATGGGCTAGAGCTTGACCAAATATCAATAGGACAGCATAATACTGTTTTTTTAGCTGGCCTGTCATAAATGTGAGAGCCCCTAGTAACAGAATAAGGAAATCAAGTGTCTTATTTTCCAGCCAGGTTCTACCGACAGGCTTATATAAATGCAATAAAGATTAATGATTTGTTTTGAATGGAGCTGCAAACTCAGGAAAAACGCAACAACAAAAGAAGAAGTGAATTAGTAACTGTCCAACAAGGTGAGAACAGCCTCTTGGCCTTCTGTTTGTGCCAAAACATCTGAGCTGGGGGACAACGTAATTAAATGGGTTTCAAAGGCTCACCTTGTGCATTATGCGTTCTCATTGCTGTGTGTGTGTGTGTGTGTGTGTGTGTGTGTGTGTGTATAGTTGCGGGTATGCATGTGTTTGCATAGACGTGTGAACTGCGCCTTTGTAGGTTTGAGCATGGGTAGGTGGTCTCATTGTACCTAGAAGTCCACAGTAAGCTACTTCATTTGTCCTGTAAGAAACTGCTGCCTGGTTAACCATGATTAATACGCACTGAATAGTTATCTGTGGTTTCGGCTGTGAGGCGCCAGGTCTACTGTTGTGAACCAGCACGGTATCTTCATTAATCAAACCGGGAGGCGCTGTCTGGTTAGCATTCATCATGGGCTGTATTATGATATTCAGATGATTCAGTGTGGAGGAATGTGTGTGCTGAGCTGGCCTGGACAGAGAGAGAGAGACACAGAAAAAGAGAGAGAGAGAGAGAGAGAGGTGAACGGGGCAGGGAAATCAATGTGTATGGGAAAGGCTGTTCTCAGCAGTAAGGGGTTCGGAGCTCAGTAATCGAGTCTTTCTCTGCAGAATTAATGAGAGGGCTTTTCACGCTGTACGGGCTTTGGAGATCTGTCGACTTCCACCCCAACACTGGCCTAACAACAGAGGAGACGGAGATGTAGGGGCAGGAAGGAATAGCTTATAGGGGATGATAAAGGCCAGACAAACAAGCGCAAGAACTTATGCCTGTAGCCTGCAAATTGACCATGGTTTTACCATGGCGAGGAAGCATGGTTATCTATAGTAACCATAGTTTTGTGGTGCAGAGTAAAGCCAGAGTAATATCATGGGGAACAGTACAACAACCACAGACATCTTAAAGTATCATAGTAAACATAATGGTTAGGACTGCAATAACCATAACGTATAACAGTGTAACTATGGTTACCATTTAAAAACTACAGTAAGTCACACACCAGAAGCATCATGAAAAGGGCAGACAAGAGGGACACATGCCAATATTCACAAGCCATAGATTTAGGACATTAATGACACATAATATGATAATGAAGGTAAGGTTGCGACATCTTGACAGAGCCGGTAAGGTATTTGCAAAGGATCTACCATAGCCCCCAGGCATAACAGTCACCCATGGGAACCCTGTGATTGAAAAAAAGAGGGAGGGGTACAGCAAAATATAAGCAAGCAGCTATGTAAGGCAGGTAGGCTTAAATGACATGAGGAGGTCCAGTTGAAGTAGGATCCTGCTCCTGAACTTCAGCTACCACAGCTGCAGTACATATTAAGGCTTACTGCAGATTGCTGCCCCTTGAATCTGAACCACTGAATCAGCGGTTGTCGTCACTGGAGCGTGAGGTAGTATCGTCAATACTCAATACTATGGATTGTGTTTAAGCTAATCAAAGTTGCAACGTATGTGCAATTAATTGCAGCTCATAGAAAACATGTTTGGTCAGTCCTGTTTGCCTTTACTGGCTCAGACAGGACCAAAGACAGACAAAACTGCAGAGGGAGACACAGGCATTGTTGGTATTCATGCTAGTCGGGGAAATGAATACAGCAGTCATAAGACAGTCATGTATTAGTGGTGTGAATAGGAACACTGTTAATATTTTTAATTTAAAGCCTTCAGTGGAAGTGTGGTAGAGGATTTGTGGTAAATTGCTTTGCAATTGTTTACTTTGCAGTTTGAAATGTTGAGATAAACAGGAATCCAGGATGCATTTTCTGTATACTGACAAGAAAAAATAATCAGAATGAGCTCTGTGGCACTCTGGCCCAAAGGTATTTCTCCCAGTCACACCCATAGCATTTTCACTGTTGCTGTAACCTGTTTTTTCAGACTGTCCACCTCAGAAGGGAAACATCCACAATGGCCTTGTCGCTCTCCCTTCATCTCCTGTGCACCCTCTCCCTCCTGATACTCATCACCTTTGTTCCTCAAGGCATCCTCTCTGTCTGTAAGATGGGGAAAAATGAGGAGTGCATCTCTGCCCCTTTTGTCCCGGGCCACAGCCTGTCAGGCCGGGGCTTTGACCTGGTCAGGATGGAGCATTCAGTGGGCGTAGTGCTGGACGCCCAGACTCACACCAACTCCTGTATGCTGTGTATAAACTTTCTAATGGGAACCGAAACCCAGAAGTTGCCCTCGTTCATGAGCACCTGGATGGTTAAAAGGACTGAATGTGGTGACTTCTCCAGCTCTGTGTTCACTTCTGTTGGCTCCTTGGTAGAACGAGTGGCATCCTCTGCAGTGGGCAGTGCATGGAGAAAGGATCTGGGACTGGAAGGGTCCACCAGTCACCAGCTGGAGGGCAGCAGGTCTACAGTGGCCAGTTACGCCACATCCCGGGCAGGTTCAGACAAGACTCACTTCACATTACACCAGCTGAGCTGCTCACAGTACAAGTAAGACTATGAACAGTGCATGAAATGTTAAGCGCTTGAGAGGCAGATGGATTCTGGAGGTGTTTGGGTGATTTAAAATTTTTTAAAATCCATCGCAGTTCTTTACAATTTAATTTTATATACAAAGTATTTATGACTTCAAGGCAGGGAATCAGCTGTATCTTGGAAATTATACATTGTACAATATCTTTCTGCTTACTCTCAACATCTGCATAAGTGGATCTGATATACCACACAATTTTAAATGTTTAATTTCTCTATTATTCCTCTTTCCACCGTTTTTGTTCATTTCCAGGTACAACCTCAAGAAAAACCTGTTCTCCTACTTACACCCTGACTTCAGCAAGAAGATGCTCTCTCTTCCCAGGGACCTCACCTCAGACACACGACCCGCCTACCGCCACTTCATCAGCACCTATGGGACCCACTACATCACTGACGTGGAGCTCGGGGGGAGGCTGACCCAGGTCACCTCAGTCCGCCAGTGTCTGGCGTCTTTGAATAAGATCTCCATGCATGAAGTCAGAGAATGTGAAAGAATTGGCCTGTCTGTCGGTTTGGGTCGGCGGAGGCCCTCAGAGGTAAGCAGCAGATGTAGGGATATCCTCAATAACCGAGACGCAGTGACAGATTACTACCAGGGCTTCCTGCATCACAGGACAGAGGTCACCGGTGGGAGCTGGCGGGGCAGCATTTCAATGAGAACCAATGACTCAGAGCGCTTCCACCTGTGGAAGGACAGCCTTAAATCTGACCCGGGTGTCATCTCATTCTCCCTGCTACCTCTCCATTCTCTGATATCAGACCCCACCATTAGCCAAAACTTGCGCCAAGTTGTCGCTGAGTACATCAGTGAGAATGGAATAACCAAACACCCCAGGAAGCCATATTGTAACAAACCCAATCTGTCCAGCCAATGCTGCCCTCTGCGTGTTCGGCGAGGCCGCTTGGAGGTTAAAGTGATCAGTGCCCGGGGTCTTTATGGAGATGTTATAGGACAAACAGATGCTTATGTGAAGATTTGGCATGGTGACAACTACAGGGTAACCCACTGGATTGAATCGAATTCACCAGAGTGGAATGAATACTTTGACTTTGGCAACGTAGACATAAGAGATCGACTGAAATTGCAGGTGTGGGACAAAGATGACGTTAAGTCGGATGACTACCTGGGAGGCTGTTGCGTGGATCCAGAAAAGGGAGGAGACTACAGGTTGGATATGATGAACTTTGCTTACTACAATACCCATAACTGTCGGGTTCAACGTGGATGCTTTACATTTTCATACAAAGTGACATGCGATAATCACCTAACAGGCAGTAAATGTCAAAAGTACACACCCTCAATCAACTAGAAAAACTGAGTCTTATTCACTATTTCAAAGTAAAGTCAGAGGGAACCAACTTTTCATTTCATTTTTCTTCTGTGCTGTTTAGGGTCTCACTGTATGTTGAGCTCTACCAGTATTTTATGTGGTACATAAACACAATGATTGGTTATGATCATAATTACTGTGTCAGCAACTTAATTATCAAAATATGTATGAAAAACTGTATGTGAGTGAAATAGATGCCTTTATGTACAGTTCAATGAAACATATTTTACAGCAGTGAAATATTAAATATAATAAATTGTCTACAGTGCAAAACTGATTAAATCAATTCAAAGACATAACTGTTATATTCCAACCTTTTGGAAATCTAGGACACATGCTAATAAACAGTAGACAACACCGCCCTCTAGTGGTTTATGTACAATAAGACAAGGAATTAGGAGAAACAGAACTTTTAACAGTTCTTGGTCAGGAATTTATTTTTGCTATGTGCACACCATATTTGTCATGATGATGCTGAGGTCAATAAAGCCCAGCCCACCACTGGCCCATAATGTATTTCTGCATCACTCCACTTGAGATATGGAAACCTTATTTAAGAAGGCCAGACATTTAGACAACAACACTCCCTGTGTCCCTATCGGCTGTATTAATGTCTGTAATGCATGTTTTTTTTTTTCAAACCTTGGTGAAAGGAATGGCACTCCTGTGACAACTGTCAGTTGAGGTAACAATGTGGGATTCATTCTAACTGTATGATATTCTCTCCTCTGTTTTATTAACCTTATTTAAATGGTTGTGTTCACACAATATATAGCTTACTTTCCAAACACTGTAATAGACTATCCAAATAACTGATAATAGATATTGTCCAACATTGGCATGACAATAAACTGTGGACAACAGCATCATCTAGTGGTTGGTTTACATTATGTTGTAGTCAGATTAGTTGCAATAAGATGATCCTCTTTTATGAGCTGACTGGAGACACTGTGTTCAAGTGGTTCACAGCAATGTGAAAATACAGCTGGAGTATCAGTAGCTCTTCATGCATCAACAGGTAACACCAAAGCTGCCACACTAAACTAACCAGTCTGGTCATTTTACATGCAATCTGATGCACTTTGGTACAGTGCAGTAATCTTTAATATGAACCAGGAGGCTATTAGAAGATGGACTCCCATCAGGACAGAAATGTTTCATCATAAGATAAAGATGCTCTGTCAGAAAAACTTTGTATTGATTTGCAGTGACCTGTCCCTCTAAGGGGACAAGTGGATCCAAACCATGCCAGGAAAATGCACCCCACAGCATAACAGCACCAGCAGACCCCCTCACTGTAAGGATACAGCAGCATTCAGGCCTGTAGCGTTCTCTTGTTTTATGCTACACATGCACTCGCCCACTTGTGGAGAATATGGTGAAGGATAATTTATGATCTGACCATATCACTTTTTTCCACATCTTTGCAGACCAGTGCATATGGTTTCTCTACCACTGAGCTCTCAAATGTGCATTTGTCTTTGTAGTGAGGGGTTATGCACTGCAACCCTATTACAATATCAGCAAATAGTTATCAGCTGTTCTTGCTGACAGTCTGATCACGTCCTCCATTGACTTTTTCAGTCACCTGAGGAAAAATAGCTCTTCTGCACTTGTGACCTGAATAAACTCATAGATAGATAGATAGATAGATAGATAGATAGATAGATAGATAGATAGATAGATAGATAGATAGATAGATAGACTTTTACATAAGTTTAGAATATGTTTATATTTGTTCAAAAAAGTGTCACTCAGAAAATTAATAGTTTTAACTATAATTTTTAAAGTGATAATGAAGGAAGGAATGATTACATTTTATTTTTTTCATGTAAAATGCTGGTAAAATGTTGAATCAGTGGCATGACTTGTCTGCCTGTGGAGGCTCAGAATGAAGCTGAGGGTTCCACTGGTTGCCATGGTTTTGTTTAGGTGCATCATTTGTCAGAGCTCAGTGTTCTGAAAAATGCATTTTGCTACAAAACTCAGAAGCAAATACCCACACAATTTGTGCTCAGCGATTCTTCAAAACTGACCTTGTTTATCCACCACTTGACCTCCACAGACAAAGGATTCAACCCTTTCCATCTATTTTATCATGGAGAAGGTGAGGCCAGGCCTATAAGCCCAGGGTGCCTACAGTAGATGTATAGAGAGGACACATGTCCCTTGACAATTCTAAAATCCTGCAAAAGTTAAACTTATTTAGCAGTATGTTTTGAACAAGAAAACTTAGGTAAGTGATTTGTACTGACTCCTGTTCAGTGATAATAAAATATTCAGCACCACATGTTCCCTTTCCCTAATTTTTCAGTGTGACTTAATACTGCATAATAGACCTGCTGCCAAATACACCATATAACCTAAGCCTGTCATTTAATTAATTTATTTATTGAGTGCATTCATTGTTTCATTCTGTTTTCTTTATTATTTTATTTATTTGTGCAGTTTGACATTTTTAGCTCACATCTCTCTTTAGTTGCTTTTGAATGGTGTTAAATGTCAGGTACTGCAATAAAAACACAAGTTGGAGGATAATTCCGATTAGCCTTGCTACCAGACCCATGTGAATAGTAAAAGCTATTATACTGCTGAAATTTTTTTAAAGGAAATTGTGAACTGAAATGCATCTTAAAAATGTACCCATTCTTTCTTATAGTCCCATCCTAAAATGTCTATATGTTGTTGCAGAAGTACAATTTACCTCCACACTTGCACGACCACAACTACTGCAAGAGGAAGATCACCAGGCGTCACACCACTCGCAGGAAGAAGGTTAAACACACTGCTGCTTTTACTATCACATCAGAGAAAAGTACAAAATATTGGATGATGATAAGTTTTAGTCCCAAGCTCAGTCAGTTTCTTGAATTAAGCAACCTTATCTTTTTGAATGCATCCTGGTAGATCTGTTATGTACTTGTATGTATGTGTTTGTTTATTTATATATTTATTTATTTATTTATTTATTTAAATTATCTGTTGTAATTATCTTCAGTTTAGTTTTATATACCATATTTGCACCTAATGAATGTACTCATTTGAGTTGTCTATGTATGCATGATGGAAAGTTTTAATTTAGCATTTAGCATTTGTACCTAATGAGTGTCCTCATTTTGTGTTGTGTATTTGTGCCTAATGTTTTAATTTAATTTGTGCCTAAGGTTTTAATTTATGATGAAGGACAATAAAAAAGTGTGATTTTCTGTATATTTATCCATTTAATAAAGTCTAGTTTGCCCTTTTTTCTTCTCTCTCTCTCTCTCTCTCTTCTATGATCAAGACTATCTAGTTAAAGTCCAGGTATATGTAAAAAGTTTATGATATAAAGTTTAAAATGTGCTAAAGGAAATGTCCACCCTAAACCCTCCTTAAAAATAGCCGTTGCAGATATAGACTAAATTTCATTTCATGACCCATTTTGTTGTTTGGTCATATACTGTCATTATACGGATAACTTGCCTAGTGTAGAGGCCATCATGCCACACTCAATTATTTCAAGTGGAGCTACAGTGAAGCTTGGTAGCTGAAATGTTTCAGTGATCTAAAACATTAACAGTGAGGTAAGTCAGGTTTTGGTGTCAGTCCCTCAGGATCAAAGACAAAGACCTTTGTCCAGAGCCGCTATTTGGTAATGATGTTCAACATCACTGAACACTGTTCAATGATGAGCTATCACTCTGTTCCCCTGGAAGTCTACAGCACAGAAAAGCCCTTTCTCTGGGCATTGTCAGAAGTCATTCTAAGAAATGTAGGAAATTACTAGCTGAATTAGAAGTACAAGGCAGGTTGTGTGTATATTTTAATACTTCACATCAAAATAAGTCCAGGAATGCATGTAACGTGATAAATTAATATCTATCAGTTTAAGAGTATCTGAGGGTGGATCTTTCCTTCAAGAAAATGCAATAGGCTCATGAACAGTCCCTGGTCTTCCTATCAGGACAGTGAGGCCCTGCCGCACTCCTGTGCAGCTGCTCCTGTCAGCTCCTGTCAGCTCCTGCAGCCCCTGCAGCCTTCCCCCCTGCTCCTCCCAGCTGAGGAGCAGCAGCATGGCGAGCTGGTGCACCCCACCACCTCAGCGGCTCAGCCAACAGCCTGTCAGGTCAGAAGCCGGCAGAAAAAGCGCACTTGACCCCGTCCTCACCTGACAGGAGAGCAGAGCGCCCTTGTTGCTGCTGTGCCCCTTGTCACCAGGCTGGCTGGCCCTGGAGGAAGTGCTGGAGAGGATCAACAGGAGAAGTCCTCCATCAAGGACTTGACCCTTTGTTTCATCCTCCTTCCATCTCTCTGCACAGACTCGAGAAAAGAGAAGCAGGGAGGTGGAGCCTGAGGGCCCTCCAGGAGCCGCTGGAGGAAAGATACATCAGAAACGCTGCTGTCCTCCCAGCCTGGCGCCCCTGCCCCCCGCCCTCCCCCGTTGACCTCCAGAGATGCCTGAATGCGGTCTCAGGACCCGAGGAGCTGCTGATGATCCACGGTCGTACTGTTGCTCAGTATCAGCAGCTGTATCACTCTGTGGTTGACGGCATGCTGCAGTACAGCAAAACCCTGTGTGCACTACAGCACCTCTAGTGGTCACAAACTACACTGGGTACCTTTAAGTAAATCAAGTTGATTATAATAATTTAATTGTATTCATTGTATTGTTATTGTTATTATTAGGGTTAGGGTAAAATAATTGTAATTAGGTAAATGTGACATGAATGAATTTTGTCTAAATGAACCATCTTTAATAAATCCTGACACTCAAGGCTCATAGACTCTTTCTTTCTATTCGGGTGAAATGAGGAAACTCGTTGCCTCATTCGTTTTTATGTTGCATTACCTCCTATTCAACTAGTTAGATGCAATTAATTCATTAAGAGCAACAGTGAACATCACATTCATGACCACATCATGACAAAACAAGGCAAAACATTTAAATGCAGCATACATAATTTATGGTTTTGTGCTCGAATAGTTTGCTATTTTTTGGGCTGAAGTTTTGCAATAGCCCTTTTTCATAGCAGCCATTTTGACAGGAAATAGCAGGTAAACACAGGTGTTACTAATGACATCAATGAAGGTTCTGTTCCATTTAAGTGTAGCAGTCTTTCCAGTGAGCCAGCATGAACAATAGCAGGACCCTGGCTCTACTGGACCAGAACCTTAATTAATATCATTAGTAACACCTGTGTTTACCTGCTATTTCATGTTAGAATAGCTGCTGTAAAAAGGGGCTATTGCAGCTATTGCCCCGTGCATATCATACAGACTGTGAGGTACATGATACAAATAAGGACAACAGTGTCCGTCTCTGACCCTGATTCAGCCTTGATGTTGGTTGCTCCTAAATTTAGGGTATCAGCTTTGGGTGTCCTTATGCTCCATTACACTTTTTTTTTTTTTTTTTTAAATCAAGTAGACAGTATAATCCTTGTTGGTCCCGTTAAGCTGTGCCATAAGGGATAGCATATGGTGGCATTTCCATTTCCCTGCAACTAAGGAAAAATGTTTGTATACACCATAAGCAAGCACTCAATCAGCAATATGTCTGGATTATGTCACTCACTTTATACAAAATATGCTAGTACTGGTATTCAGTCATTGAAATTTCCACATTTACTGGAATTTTTATTATATATATTTTAATTTTAAAATTTTTATATACACATTCCCCAAAGATAAACTTTATTGTCCCAGAGGGAAATTTTCAATGGACTTCACACTGCCATAACAAATGAATTTGCTGCTCCATGTTATTGGCTGTTATTCAATGAATTTACAGCCTGTGCTCAATATATCTATTTGCCAATGTGGGCTGCATTGTTCTGACAGGCCTCTATTGATTAGAGATCAGTGTGAGAAATATCATGTCTACTCTGTAATACATTCTTGTGTATTTTCATTTACATAAATCCTGTTAAAATCACAAAGATGACCAAATGTAGGGCTTGAAAATATTTCAATAAGATATTATTTGGATTAAATGGACAGCCAGTGTGCACAAAGTTTGCTCCCTCCCCTCATATTATCATTTAGCACCATCAGTAAGTGAACTAGCAACTGCTTTAAGTCTGATATCCGATCTGGATGCAGAATTTGTCCACATAAATAGGCAGAAAAACAACCACTGTATCTTCAGTTTATTTTAGAATGTTCTTATTCATTTATTCATAACCACAGCTATCATTCTTATTATTGTGTGTATTACAACAAAGACAGTTGTAAATGGACGGTGAACCAGACGGGATTAGAGATGTAAAGTAAAGGATGACATCAGCCTTAAACTTGGACAGCTTTCATATATTGATTGGACTGTCCCAGTCCACAAGTATAACAAAAATGAAAAGAGAATTAAAATTAAATCAAACATGTTCACGTGACAGCTCCAGTGACAAATTATTTTTCTTTGAACCCACAAATGCACTGAATAAATTGTCAGACAGCATACTTTACCATTTTTACATAATAATTCAGTGATTTATTTCCCCCAACTCAAGACAAGTTGAAAAGATATCCGTCGCTTCGAGTTCACATTATCATGAACTATTCAAGTACAGTCCAATCACACTGTAATAATGATCAGAATAAATTAACTTCTTAATTAAGGCACACTCAGTAGTTAACAAACACCAAGGAAATTGATTTTATAAAGCCCTTGAAACGTAATATGAAAAACTGAATCGTATACAAAGGGGTGAAAACAGTAAGCCTGTGTAAATCACACTTCAAACAAAAGCGAAACACATCTATAAACCTGCAAATCAACAATAATCAGGCTCTGCTGACAGAAAATGGTTTTAAACACATTGTTTTATGAGTAGAATGTTACATAAAAACTCGCTTGATCTGTCAGAGTAAAAATGTAGAGAATTTAAAAATAAACTGTCAGAGCCAAGAGGAATAGCCAATAAGAACAATCACCTTAACCCAACTTAATCAAGTAACAGCTATGCATAAAAAGGAGAATGTTTCTCCTACATCAGTGTGGTTTGAAACAAAGTACAGAGTGGATGGCCATGCATAAATGTCATTTGCATTAGATTTGAATTTAGAATTTAGATCAGTTACTGTTCAAAGTGGACAGAGTGAGTAGACAGTATGCAACTGAAAAACATGCAACTTGAGTCGTGTCAGTCAGCGTCTCAAGCACAGATGGCTTTTAGATGAGCAAGGATGAAAAATGTGCATGGCAAAAAAACAAACAAACAAACAAACATGAAGTGACCTATACTGACCCCTGTTGGGAAATTATGCTCACTTTAGCATTTAGAGGGAGACGGCCCTGCTCAAAAGCAAATATGTTTGCTTTGACAAGCATTCCTTTAATAACATGGCTTCCTTATGGAAAACAGATTAGCATGAAGACTGCTTTTGTGTCACCAAACATTACCACAATCTGTTGTACGCTCTAATGACGCTCACCAGCTGGTCTTAATTGAGACTGATGGAGATGTTATGGAATTGAGAACCAAAGTGAGATGCAATGTTGAGGGAAATGCACACCAAAAATCAGGAGGCGCTGGTCAGAGCAAATCATGCCTGCACACAAAGAGTGACCTCAGCTCCACATACAGATTGTAATTGTCAGCATTTCGGTCAATAGACCTTCTTCAGGACAACCGACCTTTTTCACAGCAGCCATTTTGATATGAAACGGCAAGTAAACACAGGTGTTACTAATGACATTAAGGAAGGTTCTGTTCCATTTAAGTGTAGCAGAGTCTTTCCAGTGAGCCAGCATGAACAATAGCAGGACCCTGGCTCTGTTGGAACCGAACCTTCATTAATGTTATTAGTAACACCTGTGTTTTCCTGCTATTACATGTCAAAAAGGCTGGTGTGAAAAAGCTCTGTTGTTCTGAGCGTGCCTTCATTCTTTCCTCACTGACAAACAAACTGCCAACACTGCGGCTAAAATCCATCAATTCAACTTGTGGACATAAAATCCACTAAAAACTCTCAGCATTAAGCCAATCCATTAAAAATCTCACCAAGCATGTCCATACTGCCCAAAAGACTAATTAATTAACAATCAGATCTCCGTTCACTGACTGCCATACTTCAAACTGGAAAGTGTTTCCATGTTGACGTTGGCAGGAGATAGTGCAAAGGTATCTCTCTATCCATAGTGGATGACATTCCTTCAAACAGTGGGGTCATCCTGTAAAAAAAATAAATAGAATCAGTGTGAGCAGTGGAGGTTATTGGCCAGAGGACAGGCACATGGGCTCATTTTAGCTTAGCACCAACACACTAATGGTCAAACCTCCCATGCTACCTAAGCTCAAATAAACCAAATAATGAATGTGTAAATACATTGTTGTAATGTTCAGGCGAGACTCCTGGTGTCATGGCAGCCTTCCTCGCTTTTGCTGTCAACCTGGTGAAGTCAGAGGTGAAGGTTAGAGCTGCTGAGATACTGACTGAGATATTAGTAACTCTATCCATGCCCACCGGCTTCCAAAAGAGAAGGAAAAATGTCAGCTATGCTACTGTAAGCACGGGATACTTCGGAAATGAGGTGCAGGAAGATTCAATAGCAAAGAGGCAAAGATTTCTTGTTAATTTAATAAAGAATGATTCAATATAAAACATCCTCAAAAAACACAAAACAAGGGAAGAGCAGGAAAAAAAAAAAAGATTCCAGGCAAAGTTAGCACACAAGACCATGCTGACCAGAAACAACCAACATCTAACCTATAGCAGATGCTTCTCTCAAAATGTCCAGCATTTCACCAACACCTCATTTTGTAAGGAAAACTGAAGACAAGGAGCTGTTTTACAAGAAAGGATGCACAGACAGTTTGTACACTTTGGATTTGTTAGTACCACCTTACTACTGCAGGAAAATGCCAAATTTAGGCTACTCGTTTAATTCTCAAGGGTATTTTACTATGTATTAATCCATTAAATTCTTCATCTCAATTATAAGTATAAAGAATACCAAAGCAGCCCGATAAATGCTTTTACAAGATGGCACTAACTTCCAGATAAGCAAACAAAAGAAATGTAGCAGAACAAAAAACTCTTAAAACTGAGTGTGTGAAATTTGAAGGCACCAGGAAATATTCAATTGAGTGTCAACTGAAGTTTGACAAACCAGAACAAAGCCTACCTATTTACAGGACAGGCGTACTGAAGAAATAAATCTGCATTGTTATTTTTTTTTATTATTTCATCAGGATCAACAATTGCTATACATTCAGTGAAGGTGATTTGCTAAAATGTCTCCATACACCTCGTTGCTCTGATGAAATTTAAGAGGACAAATGGAGTAAAGACTTCATGGTCTACGATCTTGAATGAGCGAGGCGTTCCTACTGGTGCTTTCAATGGAAATCAAACTCTTCAGTCCTCAAAGTCCCACAGAAGAAAACAGTTGTTGTGAAAAAGCGTGTGCCTTACTTACAGAGCTAACTGAATTTGCTTTCCAACAGCTTTTCTTATGGATTTCTTACACACATAGAAGAAAATGACTGAGCCGTCTTGATTGAGAGGGGAAAGGGCGAGTTGTGTACTGCTATCATAGCCATACCCATTCCGAACATGACCCACATGTAATGGGGAAGAAGAAAAAAAAGGTCCACTCACAGGGAAAGCAGACAAAGTGAAAACTCAGAATTCAACCCACAAAGAGAGGATGGATAGAGAAAGAGGAAATCTTTGCCACCACACACAAAAGTCAACAAACAGAGCAGAGAAGGTCATTTTGCAGTTTTTGTTTCCAGTTCAGAGCGTTTTGTTTGTGGGTTTATACCTTGCTCCTGAAGAGGGGTTTAGCACCGGGGCCGCAGTACTCGTTGTAGATAAGCTTGAAGAGGAAAAGGTGGAACAGGGTAATGAGCGAGGCCACACTGAACCAGAAGAGGAAGGGCAGGCCCGGGTACCGGTTTGCCATGTGCTCCTCGTGGGCCAGGATGGCCTTGAGGTGCAGGGTGTGGCGGAGGTCCTGCAGGTGGCGCAGGTCGGTGGAGATGTAGAGCAGTGGCGTGATTGGTTGCGTCACCATCACTGGGAAGGTGTGCCCTTTGACCTCTGATGTCAGCTCCACCGGCTCATTGAGGCAGCCGGCCTCGCAGGCGTACAGCTGCACCGGCTTCTCCTGCGGCTTCACCGACACGTGCAGAAACGGCTTCCCCTCCACATCCAGCAGCACCGCCAAGTTAATGAGGTCCTGATGGTAGTGGATTCCTCTCAGCGCGTAGCTGTTGTGCAGCACGTCTGGGTCGGCCTGGAACTGCAGGTGATTCTCGGTGAACTGCAGGCCGCCGAAGCTGAGCGCCATGCCCTGCATGACGCCGTGGGCTCCGGCCGCCACC
>OMKZ01047645.1:0-11827 GCA_900302535.1 Neoniphon sammara | reverse complement strand
CTCCATATAAGTCTCCACACTGCCTCTCAGGTTCACTGGGAGCTCATTCCTGCAGGTATCCTGCATGCATTAAAACGAGAGTCGAGATGGTAGGAACTGTTCAGCGGTTATAGTTCCTACCATCAAACTTCTAAACCGACTCTCATTTTTAAAAAATCCCCAGACTATTTTGTTAACCGCCATGTTCTATTTGTTTTTGGTTTCATTTTCGTCTGTACTGTTATAGTGATTATTTTTGTGTAAAGGGGAAAACCTATCGTAGGGTTTTAATATTTTTGTTTTATTGAATGTCCCCGTCCTATAAGGACCTGTGTTAATATATTGTTTTATTTATGTCACTTTGTTAACCTTTCGTTTTGTTTTGTTTTCTACATTTTAAAAATTCGATAAAGATATTGATGAAAAAAAAAAAATCCCCAGACGTGTATTTCAAATCCACATGATACACTGTGTAAATTAGACAGCTTCAGAGTTGCTGTAAGGTTTATTTTTTCACTTTGACGGAGCTAGGCTAATGACTCCTGTAGACTTCAAGTCTTTATGCTAAGCTAACATGAAATGCTACCCATAGGAACTGAAACAGTGGATGTACAGAGGTGAAAATGATATCAAACATCTTGTCTCAGTCTGGGTACGTCAGAAAAAGGGGATTTTGCCCAAAATGTTGGAATATTCCTTTAAAAACTTTATGTATTGGCAAATACTGACTCATTGCTTCACTTTTACTGAAGTCTACAGACTTAAGTCCTGTTTGCACAGCTGTAGTATTATATGGGGCTTCATATAATTTAGATTACCCACCAACTTCTGTATTTTCTGATGCATTCACACAAAATAATGAAATTCACTGAAATCATCCAAAAATGTAAAAAAGGTACATTAGTAAAGCAGAACTTGATTTTCAAAAAGGGTTAGGACTAGGGTCATTTTTTTCTGATAAAGAGATGACATTCTTCCATGGATTAAGAAAAATCCAGAAATCAAATGTCTTTCAGTTTGACGATACATTTTAGATGTTGGTACGACTGCCTGCATCAGTGTTGGAAAGCAGCGTTAAATATACAGCCGAACTGAAAACTGAGAGCAAAGGCCTGAAACATCTGATACCAGATGTTTGGAAGGTAAAATCTCACCGGGTTTCCAACGATTCCACTCTCACCGGCAACCCCATCCTCTCCGGGATCTCCCTGTGTGTGTGTGTGTGTGTGTGTGAGAGAGAGAGAGAGAAGCAGAGTAAGACAAAAAATATGATATTAATCATTAGTGTATGAGATCAGTCTTCTGTTTCACATTTCACGCGGCAGTGAAATGAAAACCACTTATGTGATGACATTCGGTGGTCAGGTCTGAATCCTTCCTCTCATTTTCACACTCGGCTGAGCAAAATAAACCTTTTCTATTACAGAACATTTACCTCTTATTTCCCTCTTCAGCATTTCTGTCCTCAAAGATCAGGATATGAACACAGATATTTCACCCGTTTGTCCATCTACACCTGACTTTTGGATTATACTGAGATATACTGCACTACAACAAGCTGTTTCAGATACAAACACCTTGTACAATTACACATTATTCACTAACACAGAGAGATTTTTTGACACAACTCCAAAGCCTCTTGTGTTCAGGCATCAGCTTGTTGGGTCTGTATTGTTGCTTCTAGTTAAATCTCAACACAAGAACAGGCCCAAATTGTAAGGGCTGTTCAGTTAAGCAACCCAAATAACGCTGATAAATAAATAAATAAATAAAATCTGACAGGTTTCAATCAGGCCTGAAGGCAGTAAGAACTAGAACATTAGAAACACAGTGCAGGTTTTTCATATCTGCTGTGAGCATCTGAGCCCCGAGGTGCAGAATTATTGCCGCTGCTTCCTAAAAGCCTCAGCTTGTACAGCGCTGGCGTCTGTCCTCGGTGCTGCGGTTGGCCGTGCTTCCTACCGGTAAGCCCGGATTCCCCATGTCTCCTTTGGGTCCCTCGACGGTGTTGTCAGGACCCGGTTCCCCCTATCAGACAGGACACAAGATGAAAGCCTCGTTGCAGCTGTTCTCACTGAGACAAATAAGTTGCACATATTTTGTGTTGAAGGCATGCGAGTCCGGTTTACAGCAGAGGGTGCAGCTGCGTCCCATCTGTGCTCGGCCCTCTTGCCCAACACTCAACAAACAGAGCTGACAGTCGATTGTTTTGAACATCAAACAAGTGTCTAATAACCCGCCTCTTGTCCACTTAAGACACTGTGATGTGGTTTCCATCACTGTGAGCTGAATGAATAAAGTGCGTCTGTCTAAAACCGGGATCAGACTGCAGGATGTTCTCCAAGTCATGAATTCTTGCCATGAATAGGCCGACCAATCAGGAGACACCGTCTTTCAGGATGAAGTGTGATGGAGGAGCGTCAACACACAAACAGTCTGACAGCCAGAAACAGAAACTCTGACATGCTGGACACGTCGTCCGCACCACAAATCTCACTTCTTGGAACATGTCAGACAGACCCGGTCAAAACCCAAAGACCCAAAACCCAAAACCCAAAATTTGTTGGTCAAAGCCGAGCTCAGTTTGTGCAGCCTGATGAACTTGTTTTTACTTTGGCCGACAAACTTTTTAGGTGGCTGTGTTTTGACCGGTCCTTTAGTAAGACATCTCAAAACAATAAAAAAAGTCATGAGTCAATTTGGTTGAAATTTGGTGGCCGGATCAGTGTGGCCCAAACAATCCGGATGTGGGGTTTCTGTGCTCATGTGCTTCTTAAGAAGTCCAACATCTGGGACTTCGAGGCTGGCTGCTAAACGGTGTTGCATCCATGGGCCGTTTTGTTTTGGAGGACAAATGATGGATATAAACCATGAGGGACGCTGCAGCTTTGTAAGTTGGAGAGTTATTCACCGTTTGAGCTCTGCTTCGAGACTTCTAGTTTGTATTTGGATTAGTTGATATTTACAGGAGACAGAAACAGGAAGGATGTGACAGACATCCCAGATACAAATATGCGTCTTAGCCTGCGGAGCCATCAGGACTGTCCCGGCCGATGAGTTTCCATTTGGAAATTCACGCGGCACCAAGTCAGTATACAGGGTGAACTGGCTGCTTGTCTGAGATGCAGGCAGCCGGGCTGAAGTGTCACTTCTGACTGACTGCGGCACAGAGAGAAGCTCAGTGTGCAGCAGAAGTCAAGTTTTGAACGAGAACTCAGACGTGTTCTCCAGCCATTCTTCTAAAAGCTGCAGAGAACTGAATCCGCTTCTTGTCTGTTGAGAACTTTTGATCATGACAGGTAATGACATCATCAGGGAAACAAAGTGCACAAATCTGATTGGCTCTTGATGATCAGTCTCTCAGAAAAACTTACAGATTACTATATTACACCACCATTCAAATATGACTTAAAGGCCGCCTCCAGTGACCTCATGACCTCTGTCATTTTAACACCCTGGGCTGGTTGTGCCAGCTGTCTGTCATTAGTCGTTCCTCCCATTCCACCTGGTAAACTGATGATTTACTTGCAAGACCTGTTTGAAATCACTGGAAGTGGTGTGGTTACCTGGTAGACTGTGATTGGTGGAGATAATTATACATCACTGAACTCTTTCAGGAAGAGTTTTGAGAAGGACTGAGGCCATGAAATCACTGGAGGGCGGCTTTAATTCACACTACATTTCGCACAACTATTTTTATTTTGCACATCTCATTTATAGATTCACTGTTATTGTAACTGCACCAACCTGAAGCTGCTCAGTTTACTTGGTACTGTACTATATTTTTTTCCTTTGCTTTAACTGTAAACATTGTTGGAATCTTTTTATCTTTTTTGAATATGAGTGTCTTTGTTTGCTATCCACTTTTCTCTGTTGTCTGTCCAGAAGATCCACATGTAAGTGTTCCATGACAGTTTGTCCTGAACATGTGACAGAACTAAACCAACAGACTGCTGCTCTCAGTGGGAACACAGTTAGTTCACCAAAGGTTTAGTTTACACTTTCCACACAGAAAGTCAGACAGAGTTACGTATGAAAAAGAATCTGAAGAAAAACATTAAGGAAAGTCAAATTTCCCAGGGCAATTTAATAATAATGATTAATGTGTAAGCTTTAGTTTGGGGAAATAAGTCTAATTCCCAGATTTGTAGTTTGGAAAGAAAAAAACAAAAAGATTTGCAACTTTTTAAAGGATTTTCAGACATTTAGGTATTTGACTTTGACAGATACATATCCCTCCCTTCCTCTCTGGCTGATAATAAATCTCTGACAAAAATAATAGTAATCATATCTCTTTTACAAAAATCACAAATCTGCCAAAACAATTTTCTATTTGCTACTCAAGGATCCCAGAGCCACATTGATCCTTCACCAGATAAATGATGGTGTAAACGTTCAGTCCGTGTGAAGAAAAAGAAAACAGTTGTATGTTGTTTTCTGAGACCACAGTAATATGTATTTCCATCTGCTGTATTGATTCTAATGGGAGAACCGAAGCTGTTTGATCTTGTTTGTTTAGTGAAGTTTCCCTGAAGAAACGGAAATGAAGCATTTCAGCAGCATACCAGAGCTGCTTTGTAACTGCATTAAAGATAAAGTTCATCTACATATCATGAGAGAGAGTTAAGAAAACATAGAAAGGGAGAGAGAGGGAGGAGAGACAGTGAAGCTCATATCTCATGGCACTAGCTGCACTGCAGGCTTTGGGGTGAAGATGAATGATTTCCTTTTTGGCAAAACATTTTTCCTGCAGCGCTGGATTGTGTGTGTGAGAGAGAGAGAGAGAGAGAGAGAGAGAGAGAGCGCTCGCAAGTAAAAAATTATCCTCACATTAACACAAAGAACAAAGCGTTGAGTATAGCTCTCCATCTTCAAAGCTGCAGCCTTGTAACAGTTTATTGTTTTTCTTCCCGGTTTGATTCTCAGACAAATTTGTATCTGAATGCAGCCAACTTGGAGGCTGCTGATGTCTGACTTTTCCACCAGCACATGAACGCAGCATAATGATTATAGCTAAAAAACATGGTGGAAATATTGTCCCTTGACTGTCATTCCAATAAAGCTTAGTGAATTGATTTCTGATAGAGAACGATAGAGAGACAGACAGAGAAGAGAGCGAGGAAGAGCGAGAGACATGACCCCAGACAAAGAGAGAGAGAGAGAGTGGCTGTGTGGTTGAGACTCACCGGGTCTCCTCTCAGTCCTCGCTGTCCTTTTAGCCCCGCCTCTCCTCTGATCCCGCTGATACCCTACGGATGACAAGGCAGCCTGTCAGTCAACCGGTCAGAGGTCAGAGGTCAGCGCCTCCGAGCTTCACTCTATCACACTTTCAGTGATCAGCTGTGTGTGGCTAAAGGGGCATTCCGCTGAACTCAGCTCATACGGTTTGTGATACTGACAAATTGTTAAAAATGTGGCAAGTCAGTGAAGCACGTTTTGTAGCCGAATGTAATGTAAACATCAAAAAACGGTGCTTGCTGCCACCTGAAGTAACCCCCTGATCAGCCAATCAGAGCGCGTGGCACTTAACATGAAGTTCAGATTGGTGGGCAGGTACGCACCACGTGCGCAGACTCTTTTCAACCCCAAATACACGTCAAATAGCATCAGTTTGTATGCAGAGACGCTATTTTCACTGCTGTGTAACACACTTAAAGAGGTTACATGAAAAACTGTAATGGAAACAGATTTTTCGTAGTAATGATTATGTGGAGGTGACTTTGTGTGTTTTGTACACGGCAGAGGGACTCCTAGAAATTGTTCATGCATTTTGGACTTTTCAATAGTTAACTTATAATTTGTGCAAAACGTGAACAGAAGCACAGGTAATGCTTTGCTGAGTCACAAAAAGAATTTATCTCCAAAAATGAAAGAATGAGGGAGTGAACAGATATGAGTGACAGAGCAGAGCGGTGTGACGGTTCATGTGAAGGTTTACTGGGTTTCCTGGGTGTCCTCTCTCTCCTGCAGCTCCGTCTGCGCCCGTCACTCCCTGCAAACACAAACCAGAAAAAAAACTCAGCATGGAGACGCTGACAAACAGCCTGTTTGTTTTCCACAGCCTCTCATTTCCGGGCACAACAAGAAAACAGCAACAAGTAGCATCATCTGACCTTTCTGAGCTCTGTTTTTAAGCCTCGAAGGCTAAAAATGAACAGGTAACACAGAGGTGTAATATGAATCGAAGAGTTTGGCTCCATAATGTTACATAATAATTAAAAAAAAATTAAAAACTGACTGACAGCACAAAAATTAAACAAATTATTGACTTTGTTAAAGAAGTTAATTGGAGTTCTTAATTGACTGAGACCTTTTCTACAGACTTAATCCATCAGATTTTACACATATTTCAAGGTGAACTTGATGTAATAATTTTTTTTTAAATTTTGCATAATACATCATGACTTACTAAATAATGACATAATACATCTAATATGCTGATGCTCCTACCTGTTCACCGTTGACCCCGTCCAGCCCGTGATCTCCATCCCCGCCCTGCAGCAGAGGAACAAAATCAGCTGTGACGTTTCACCTGCATCTCCTAACGAGACTCCATCCAGACTAAACTATTTATCCAGACGTTCCTCAGTGAATACAACACATCACGTTACTTCCTCCACTTATTGACACTGCGTGCCAGCGGGCCTGAGTCACTCACCCTGTTGCCCCGGTGGCCTCGGTAACCCTGCAGGCGGAGACAGAGCTCAGGTTAAAGTCGTAGTAGTAGGGGTGATGGTAGTGATCAGAGTCATATATTTAACTTGTAATATCAGTAATTTTAGCAGAGGCAGTAGTAATAATGATAGTTGTAGTTCTTGCAGTTGTATTATAAGTCACAGCAGCAATAGGAGCAGTAGTAATACCAATGTAATAGTTGTAGCAGTACTAGTGGTAGCAGCAGAAACAGTAGTAGTATCCTGGGTTTCAGCGGAGAGTTTTGGTGTCCCATGATTAGAATAAAATATTCAGAGGGAAACTGAATACTTGGAATTATCTTTAATTTTTTTCCCAGTAAAACAAAATGGTCAAATTAAAAGCACTGATTATTCACATCCTCAATCTAAAATATGCCACTGATTCCCTGCAAAAATCTATCTGTCCATCTATCCTCCGTCCTTCCTTCTTACCTTCTGTCCTCTGGTCCCAGGACAGCCCTGGATGCCCTGTGGTCCGCTGGGTCCCGGTGCCCCTCTGTCACCCTGCAACACAAACACAGGAGCAGCAGCCGCTTCCGTAAACAAAACTCATGGAAACGCAGAAGGAAGACGCTGATTCAGCAGGGAGGGCTGAAAAGTGAAATGAAATGAAAAGTATAATACTTACAGCGACTCCCTCCTCTCCTGGGTAGCCGGTGTGGCCTCGTGGTCCAGGCAAACCCTGTGGGATAAAAAAAAAGAGCAGGTTAAGAGGCAGGGAAAGGCTAAAGGGGAAACTAATCAAAAATCGAAACCACCGCCACAAACTTAACGCTTCACATCCTTTCTTCTCCGCCTCCCTCCTGTCATCCAGCGCCTGATCCCTCACCGCCCTGCTGCTGACTACATTCAGGAGCATTTACAACATTAATTCAGAAATAGAATCTAATAATAAATATGTGATATGATTGCAGCCTTACCCTAATTCTAACACATAAATATAAGAATATAGAAAAATTTCAATGTCTTTGTCTTTGTCTCTCAGGATGCAACATTATCCTCTGAGGCTGACAGTGTTGTCTTATATAATTTTCAACAGAACTAAGCCTGCAGTTCTCCGTGTTTTACTTGTAATCATATACATTGGAATGCATGAGAAGTGGGACTTATAATGAAACCTGTTCCTCTCTGCTTCCAACTACTGGCTCTTCATCCAGGACTGTTTTAATTTATGCTCATTTTCATGAAATCAGAGCAAGTGTTTATCTGCTCTCAAACCCTCAGACCTTTCATATCAATTTTGACGCTTTTTCAAACACTCTTGACATCGTGTTACAAGTTAAAAAGCGAGTGCAGTCAGTCACCTTTGGCCCCGAAGTGCCCCGAAAGCCACGCACGCCTTCGTATCCGGAGCATTTACACATGACGTTACAGCACTCCCTGTCCGCCACTGTGTCCTGCAGAGGGAGAGGGAGAGATTGAGATGGACAAGAAAAAACAATGGATAGATGGGTGTCAGAGGAGAGGGAGGGAGAAAGAGATGATAATGAAGTCAAAAAAGAAAAGTTAAGAAGGGAATAAGTTAATCGTGGAATTTTACAGCTTGACAGAAATCTCTTCTCATGGTCCTTAATTTAAAAAATAAACAGCAACAGTGAGTAGATCATCTGCTGGCTGCAGAACCTGTCACATCACAAGGTGAAAAGGATCTGCATACTTAGCTAATGAATGTAAATTGCATGTATCTAAGGGTGCAGTAGATTTTTTTTTTTTTACGAGGAAATAGCAAATCCACTCAAGCTGACTTTAGCTTTCTTGCCTGTGACCATCCCTGTACATGGCAAGTCATTAACATTTTTCTCCATTTTACACTTCCCTCAGGCTCTACTTTCCATTCCTGCAAAACTGACAAGCCAAGACAGGAAAGCATCTCTGCACAGACAATAAGCTCTGCGATCCTCCACATGCTGAAAATACTTTCTTCACCTCTCAGTTGTTAAGCATTGTTAGATTCTGGGCAAAAAGCAGAGCAAACTACTGAGAATTAGATTTAAAATGTGCTTCATCTGGAGCAGTGAAATGCAAAGTGTCCCTTGAGCTACTTGTGGCAACTTGGGGCCACCAAAATGCAAAGTTGCCTTTACGTTTCTCCATATTTATTTCCCATGATATTTTGAAAACTCTACTGATGAAAATGTCATTGGACAATCTTTTGTCCTGAAAACACTTAAGTGGCTATGGCTACCACACCAAGCATGAATTACTTACAATCTGCTTCAAAATGCTGCTGCCGACACTCTGCATGCCGATGCTGAGGGGAAGCTTGTAACCGAAACCTCGACCAAACTCCACCATCTGGAGCTGGCCGGCATCGTGAACTCCGTCCAGAGCAACAGTCAGCAAAGCATGAACTCCTGCAGAAAATCACGCGTAAATGTTTATTTCACACATCTCTGCTCTTATCACTTTATTCAGCAGGATCGGTGTAACCACACTGTACACCATGATGCTCTAAAGCACAGGACTGTGGGATATCTGAAACTGAATGCCAGTAGAGTTGTATGTATTGTGGACTGATATTTATAGACTGTTGTCTAATTGTCGACTGATATGTATAGTCTGTTGTCTATTAGTACAATATAATGTCTAGTATGTTTTACATATTGTCTTGGATGTTGATATTTCTGGGCACCAGTGCCAAAACAAATTCTTGCACATTTACTGTACTTAGTTACCTAAGTGGTTCAGATTCTGAGCTCTGATTGTATTCACTGATAAGCTCCACATCTCCTGTTCAACAGTTTGAAAGGGAATATATCCCTCTGCATTCTGTTTCCCGTGATTTCTTACTTAAAGTAGTAGCTTTGGATCAATCACTGCTTGGAAATGCTTTTCTTGATTTCTTCTCTGGTCACTGCCAGATGGGCGGGTTGGCTTTAAAGTTTTAACAACTGCAGGAAATTATTTGAAAATCAATTCAGTTTGCGTTTCCTGGATACTGTCTGAATTATCCTGATAAACCCCACCCAGATGGCACTCTGCACAGGTTGGCATAAATGCTGAGAATTACTTGCAGCGTATTTGAGACAGATCTGCAAAACTAAGCATCACTAATAACATCATTTTGGGGGACGGCTTCACTCTAGAATAAGAGAAGAATATCAGAAGATGAGGATGAATATGTCTTTATCTTTCTTTGACATGACATACAGTGAAGTTAAGCATTTTGGAAACACCCCTGCATTCCCCAGTTTTTACCAGATTGTCGCAGAAGTTCAGATTCTTGCTCCACTTTCATCACGTTTTCATCGAGTCCATCTGAGAAGATCACCACCACCTGATGGACAAGCCACATGTTAGAAAGATTCCTATGAGAAAATTTCAAAAATTGAGAGTAGTGACAGTTTGTGATAATTTAGTGGTAATGAGTAATAATATGAGACATTTTAATGTAGGATGTTGCAAGTCTTGTACTTCTCTGAGTCAACACTATGGAACTTAGAAGTAATGCTTTGGCATGTGTCATACACAGCAATCACACCATGAAGTAATAGAGGAAATAGTACAGGAGAAATTTTCATTGTTAGCTACAGTTTGTAAGCGCCATGCCTGACTCTGCAACCGCTCCACAGCGGAGCTGAGAGCAGCAAATTGGTTCTGTGACAATTCCAGTTCAAACTGGTTCAACTTGAGCTTGAAACACTATGCTCATCAATGTCACTGTCAATGTCAATGACCAATCAAAATTGTAGCAATCTAACAAGGTGGGACTTACAACATGACCAGTGTCTAGTACCAGCTCAAGCTCAAGAGTCGGTACAGAGGCGTCTTCTTGTATCTCTCACACTCACCTTCACACCAGCCTTGGATTGTGACGATAACTTGTCTTTGAAGGACTGCAGCAGCGCTGTGTTGAAGTAGGTGGCCTGGGACATCTGCACATTCATCACCTTCCTCACCACATCCTCGTTGTATTCCTCAAAGCTGAAGTCATACAGAGGACGTCCATCTTGACCAACCACTCGGAAGGCGATGTTAGGCTTGATGGGTGTGGTTCCAGTGCAGCACAGACCCTGCATGGTGGAAACATAGCGGACAATCTCCGGCAGGAATCTTTCAAGCTTTGGGTGTCCGCTGACCAGGACCTCACCAGGAGCTCCAGTCCTTTGAGAAATGTCGAATCCCATGGCGATATCAATGCTGCAGTCTACAGGAAACAGATCAATGGCTTTATCGTCGGTAATTATTCAATGTGATCTAATGATACCTAACAGACAAAGAGGCCAGAGAGGAAAGCAGGGGAAACAAAGACACAATGTCACACTTGTACAGCACTTTGGAAACATGTTGAAACCCTTGAACACAGGATGAAAGACAGTCAGTAATGAAGGTACGTGTTCACAGGATCTGTCATTTCCACGCTTCCCATCCATTGTCTACGTAAGCAGCTGTGCAATGCATTCTGGTAGTGTCACGCTGCATGGGATGTCAGGTTGGCGGCTCTTCATTTGCATAAAGTTGAGGTCTAGGCTACTTTATGCAAATCACCAGGCATCCAGCGTGATTTGACACCTCTGGAAACTCTTGCAAAACTTTTAAACTAACCGTCGTCGAAAAAATGAAAACAGATTCAGCAACTGCAGAGTGCATTTCTTGCCTCAAATGTTTTCAGAAACACGTTTCAGTGGAGTGTTTCAGTTACATAAGAGAAAGTTTCCAAAAGAGCCGCCATGTTGGTCTGGTTTGAAATCCGGGAGAGGACAGCCCACCAGTGAAAGCGCTCGTTCACTCAGGTGCAGCTAGGAAGTGTTTGCGCAGGTGTGGGAGGGTGTGCATGTTTTTGTTCTTTGTCAGGAGGTCAATAGTTATGGAGGAAAAATGAATAACTTCTGTGTCAGTATTTCCAATATTGTATGATGCTTCTTGTATTGGTTTCCTGTAAGGAGATCACCTGCCAATCATCTATCGTGATACCACCAATGGGCAATCAAGCGTCCAATGCTGGGAAGCGGCGCGACCCCTCGCGTCTAAAAACGCTCCTGTGGACACGTACCGTGATAAATAAAAAATGATGACATAATGAGCTCATCCTGCGGTTGGCATCACATGACTGCGGTACTGCGGTCATACAGTTACGTCACATTAATACACAATGAATATACATTAGAAGAGAGAAATATATATCTAAATAAAAATAAAAACAAATAACAGAA
>OMKZ01047641.1:0-10130 GCA_900302535.1 Neoniphon sammara | reverse complement strand
GCTCATTGAGCGCTGCCTCTCTGCAGCCTCTCTCAGATACCCCTGCCTCAAAGGAATACGCCGTAAAAGACAGCGGCAGCCTGCAGCCCACCACACAGGAGGGCTGGAATCTGTTCACAGTCATTTGGGATCCAGCTCCAGCCGGCATCCAGGCCAAGCAAAGGCAACCCCCCCCAACCACCACCACCACCACCACCACCCCACCACAGTAAACATAAACCTGGATCTAGTCCCAGTGACGACTGTAGCAGGGGAAACATCACTGTAAATCCCTTTGTGGTACCTGGACCTTTCAGGGTCAAAGACTCGGCTTGGTTAACAGTTTTTTTTTTTTTTCCTATACAGCCGAGTGGATGAGCTTTTGATAGCCAGAGCCTGAAATTGAGTCTGCACACTTTTCTCTGAACTAAGTTGTGGAGGCCTACAGTGGGAATTTTTCTGTTTTCAATCAAAATTGTGTCCTTGTTTGTGTTTCATACGGGATGATGTGATGTGACGATATAAACAAAGACTTCAGCAAGATGTTTCTCCTAATACAGTCGCTGAGTCCAATGACCTAAAGGGGTCTTGGAAGGAGGTCCTCAGTAAAATGAAGTTTCATTTCAATATTACTTTATTCTCTATGTACTAGAACAATGAGAGAATGGCTAAATAGGACTATTTTGATCATAGATTATCACTCACCTACATTAGAGAGAGTTGTGGAATCCAGGACAAACAAAGATCTTAGATGGCATTAAGACAAAATAGAATCCAATTGAATAAGTTTGGGATCCTCTGTCTTAAAGGATGATCAGTCTTTCCATTGCCTCATAAGGATGTTTGACCTTAATTTGTTTTAGCAATGGCTCGGATTTCAACCATGAATTTTTGTTCAGCAGGCATTATTCCATTACAGTGCAGCTCAGCTGGTTTTAACTCTGACCTGATTCTGCTCAACTGTCCTCTACTAGTGTGGAATATATATATATTTTTTATGTTTTTCAGTAGATTGATTTCATGACTAATCCCTGCAAGTATGTCAGCTTCTCTTGTCACTCTGCTTGACGTTATTCAGTGTAAAGATCTCGCAGTCGTGAGGTTTCCCTGGGTCACCTTCCTACTGAGCTCAATAAGATAACTGACACATCAGATCATCACGGCTAAATTAGCTAAATCTGCTGTTTACTACTGTGGCAGCTGAGTCACACATTTGGCCATGAAAGTAAGGACGTACCTTACTAGACTGTTGTTGCTTTTCTTTTTGAAAGCCAACTGTTATTTTGCCAACAGTTATTGTGTATGTCAGTCTCATCAAGGGCTTTAAATCCTCATCCACCCCCCTGGCTTCTGTTTAACTGAATTCAGTTATTGTGGTTCCCTATTCAAACTGGATCGAATGGCAGTAGATGAGTCAGATTGTCGAAGAGTGTTTGGAGTTTTTTTTCCTAAACTATAGTGTTCAGTGTTTTTAAAATGCATACCTCTACATCAAAAATAGAGGACAATCAGCATCAGATTTATTGGCCAAGTATATTTCAACACATACAAGGAATTTGTTGTTGACTTTCAAGCAATAGAGACATATACAGACAGTGTACAAGTTATTTACAGACAATACACAATATACAAGCAATATACATAAAGTGCACAGGTGTGTGGTAGTGCATACAGCAGTAGTGTGCATCACGTATGGAAATTATAATGTTTGCATAATATACAGGCAGTTTGAGTGATATGCAAGCAATATACAAATTATGTACAAGACACATCAATTAAATTTTCCCCTTGAAGAAACACTTTACAAGATGCCGATACAGCCTCACACAGATCTTTTCACACTGTTGTTCTTCATGGATTTAGATAATATACATATAGGTAATGTAAATTTTTTGGACATGCTTGTATAGGCAGGATTAAAATGCAAAGACACTAAAATACATGAGTTTTTGTTCCATGGGTAGACTTTAAAGGTTTGGATTTTTGTACAACCTGACCTGAAATATACCAGCAGTGTTGGTTTCTAGGGAAATGTCCCTTTAAAGGAAACATTTTACACAATTTTAAGTGGCACTGAACTATTCTGGCATACTTTTTCTGCATGGAATACTAAGTTAATCATTTTCGTTGAGTAGATGATGTAGATACTGCACATTTTTCATTACTGATCATCTTGCATGACTGTTCATCTCCTCACTTTATCTTGCATGGACCATGTGATCCACTCATTTCCAGGAAGAAGTCAGTGCCAATCATTACTGCTAGTTTGAATAATCAGGACACAAAAAGCTTATCTCTCAATAGTGTTTGAGGCACTGCCTGTTTATACCAGCTCATGTCATGGTAAAGGTGAAGATCATCATTCAAAATCATTATGCGAGAAATGATTAAAAATTGCCCAGTAACTCAGTAAGGGATGAGCAGACAAAAGTCATAAGATTAACAAGTTCTTTGCCCTTAGAACTGGTGCATTCACGAAAAATGGCAGAGTAAATACAAGTTAAAGTTTGCGATTTCCCTTTTTCACTCCTTAATCATTCCGAACAAACGTTACAGCTCTGATAATGGCCCAGAGCTGCAGTGTTTGTCTGTTCATCTCCTCTCCCCTGTACGATTAAAGTCACAATGAAATGAAAAAATGCTTTTTCACATTGTTTGCCATTCTTCATATTATTATATACAACGGATGTACAAAACATTAGAGCTATCTTCTTTAAATTGAGTTGTCGTCCCTTTTGCAGAATCCAGTGAATTGTCTCATAGTGTAGAAAAAAATGATTTCCTACCGTGTCTGGACCTCTTTATCTCCATCATATCTTCAGTAGGGGAAATCAGTGAGATAACAGCTTTAACCTGGATTCACCTCCTCAGTACACTTCATAAAAAACACTTAATGTCCCGGATGTTTTGCACATTCACTGTACACCTATTTAACAATATCAGCAAATGCCTCAGATTTTTATATTAAATCCCATTACTTCTACTTCCTGCATAGCAACATGTGTTAAATGTTTATCTCATGGCGTACCAGTAGGTATACATTCTGAACAATAATACCACAGATTTTTTAACAACCCCTCTCTCACCCCTATTAAATAAAACCTGAAACTTCACAACTGGCAACATAAGTGTCAATGACATGAGTGGCAACATGGTGCGGCATCAAGTTCTTGTGTCTCTTTCGGCTGGCTTCACACGACGCAACTTCCATGCAATTAGTTGCAGGTTGCAAATGAAACTTTTACTGTTGCCATGTCAACAAACCCATATGGACCATTCCAAATGATGATGCAAACTGACATTATTTTCATTGGATGGTTCACCCGGAGCTCCAAGTTGCATGGAAGTGAAGTTGCATTTCAGTTGCACCATGTAAAGCCAGCCTTACATTTTTTTTATAGTCCAATCTGCCAAATCTGAAGAGTCACTTCCCTTGTTATGTCTGGACTGCCTGTTTGAACTAGAAGTGTGTCACATTTTGGAAGCAAGACACCATCAATATGCCACCTCCTTGGGAATTTAAAGAATGTATATAAGGAACTGTCTCCTTACATTTTAAGACTTTGTTGAGATGAAAATGGTGCTCAGAAACTCTCCCCAAACTGGTGCAACGCCTCAAGCAATGCTGATTGTGACAGAATGTCATGTTGCTGTTATTTAGTCCATACCATGTATTTTACAACATTGATAATAAGATATAATTTAAATTCAGATTGAGATAGAATACATCGAGCTAGCACTTAGTTTCCCTTGCCACTTTTATGCTTGACAAGCTCAATGAGCAGCTTTGAAATTAAAAAAGGTCTCTGTTGACAAGCAGCTGCAAAACCCTTTCAACTTGCAGCCATTAAAGAAGTAAATAACTCAAAAGGCTGTTGAAAATGGATGTGTTTATGTGCCTGCTCCCTGAGTGCTGCATATTGACGGCCAATGGGGTAAACTCATAGAATATTGCCATACAAATGATTCATCCTTTGTGCTGTCCTATATGTTGCCTGTATGTAGCATGGATACATCCATTTGATCAAGGAGCCCTCACCATAAAAGACACACTGCACCGGAGTCCATTAGGCCACTGAGACGAGGAGGAAGGCAACGCTTGCATTCAGAGATGGAGAGCTGTAAAGAGAGGCAGATTGTGGCTGAAAGGTTCAAGGCGAGTGCCAAGGAAATAAATCAGAACTGGGCTGATTCGATTCTCCGTGTACAATCAGGATGGAGAGGCTGTGCAGGTAGAACAGCCTTTCAGCAACATAAAAGAGGAGACTGGTTTCTGAAGAGGAGCGAAAGGACGACAAGGACAACGATGATGATGATTACAGATGGATGGTATAGGCCTACAAGAGCGTAGGGCATGGCTGTTAAATTAGGCATGTGTTACTACATATTAAAGAATAAACAGGTGTGAAGTGGAGAGTAAACCCTCTTAAATGCGGATTGCCCATCATTTCATTTGCAGAATAGTGCTTACCCACCTTTTTATAAGAGAATTCTTGGAACAGCATTATATCACTTAAACCTTTCTCCTGTCTAACTGGAGGACAAACTTCAGGTCCTATTGAACTTATAAAGACTTAATTTTAACTTTTCGCCCTTGCTTCATAAGGCACAATACTAGCTGTCTACAGCTGCGTAGCCCTGTGTTCGATTTGACATGCCTGAGCAAAGTGTATACAGATTTGGGTCAAATACAGACATGTAGTGGAGGACGAGCTTCTTTAAGCTGACACATACAGTAAATCCTGATAAAAAATGTACTGTATACTTGGAAATAGGCAACTGCTGCAAGCTAAATGAACATGTGCTCTGTGAAGTAAAAGGGTCTTTGGATTTTCTGCTTTTTGTTTATATTGGTAGCTCTTTACCTTATTTTTATCACCCCTGGAAGCTGTTTACCCTTCTCCTTATTCACCACCACATAACTGAGAATAGCTATATCTTTAAGCCATTATACATATATTATAGCAGGTGACCAGGTTTTGTGGAGCTGATTAGGAAGCGGATGCAGGTTTAATTTATCATATCTAGTTAGAACCATGTTATTCCCATCCTGGTGCCAAATGGACAGGTCCTCATTTTCCCTGCAGCAGCCTGTCATTGGGACTGAGGGCTGTGTGTGGTTAAATATGTTAGTGTGTGAGCGTCCAACCCGCCTTCAGCGTCAGTCCTTTTCACTCCGACCATAATTACCACTGTCTGAGGGTAACCAACAGTGGCGGATCTCATTATGCCATGATATGGGTCGCGTCTGCATATACAGGCACACATACACTGCCTATTTACATATGAATGTATCCAGCATCACACACACACACACACACACACACACACACACACACAGACAAACATACCCATCCATCCACCCACATGCACGCACAAACACACTCACACACATTTACATATAAAAGCGTTAATGTGTGACACACACGTTACATAGTGCACACACACACCGCAGCCTATTCATACATGCAACTCACACATGTGGGCTACTCATAAATTTAGACACTTCCGTCAGAAGCCCCCCGCCAACCGACAGGGATATGAACCCAATATAGCATCCCAGAGATAAGCCGGTGACTCTGGAAGCAGAACTAATATTATTTGCACGGTGCCGAACGTTTATCTGGCGCCGCCTGCAAAGTGATGGTTCGGTGTCACTTTTGTTTAATAATGATGTGCCAATAGTAATATGCCTGCTGGCTGGAAACCTATTACAGTTCAAAAGATTATCCAAATACAATCTAATTTGGAATATTGCATTTTGACAGCCTGTGACTGGAGGAGGTGGGATGGTAATGCGATATTTTCTTTCCTTTTTAAAAATTCCAATTAACATTTTTAATGCTCAACAAACCATTGGTGACTGCAAATATGCACAGAGGTGTTTGACTGTGCCAAATCTCCTGATGGGTTTCAGACAAAGAAGTGGAAAAATAACTTTTGCACAATGCAAACTTTTGATTAGCCGAGTGTCATGTTTGGACTCTCCTGACAGTGACTTTAAATTGACATTGTGAAATAGAGATAATCTTTAAATATATATTTTTTTGCCGAGGAGAGGACACACTGCCAAGCTGTTATACCCTATAAACACAAAGATCCTTATTTTACATTCATCATTCTTATCAGGGATGACAGAGTTGTCCTCTGTGTGTCACACTAAGTGGGATAATCTCACATACAACCTACTTTAATATCACACAGATTTGCAGCAACAGCTTGATAAATGGGTATTACACAAATAGCAGTCACTGAGTTACACTGTCACAACTTGCAAGAAAATAGTTCAAATAAAAAGGAGGAAATTAGTATAGTGTAGCAGAGTTTGACATGGAGGCTTCCAATGAAGAACCATATATTATCTCTGATTATTATATCATTTTTTTTCTAGAGACGCCATAAGGGCTAATCACACAGTATGTGACTTAACTACTAATAAAGCTATTAAGGGCTGTGTATGCATATTTGAAGATACCTGGAGCCATATCATGCATGGGTATAGCTCCCTTATTATGGCCTACCTCATAAATACTTAAACACACCAATACCTACACCAACACAGTAGATGAAATCATGCGGAAAAAGGGAGATCCAAGGCTCTTCAAAATACCAGTGATTATATTTGACTAGTTATATGCTCAAGGTAAAATTTACCCCGAATTATGCCATTATATCAATCAGTGCTGTTCAGTGACTCCCTGTAGTTATTTTATGTTTAAGTGTAAGTGGAGAAACCACTGCCTCATCTATTCCTACTTCAGTTGGTGATTTCCTACATTTCCCAGAATTACTTTCAACAACCCCCAGAGAAGAGGGATCGCGGTGCTGTAACTGCACATGTGGGAGGAGCAAGTGATATTAAGTTTATCTGGTCTAGACAAAGCTGTGACTTTCCTTGTCTGGTTGTTCAGAGCACAAAAAAAAGAAAAAAGGGGGAAAAAAGCAAAGGAAGAAGCTGTTGTATTTCACGCACCACTGACAACAGACCAACCAAGACGAAAGCTGTAGCTGCATTGCGTTCTGGTCTATTGAAGCTACTGTCAGTGGAGAAATTGATATCTCTTTCTCTTGAGCAATGAATTTCTCCTTTTATGATTATTGAACGTTGGCACAAAATTGCATGTCTAGAAAGTAAACCTTCCTCTGTTATTGCCCCCATTTGCCAGAACGCCTTTTACCAACCCCCCAGGTACATTTTAATTCAAAGGTGGGGTTATTTGCATATAGCATAAACATAGCTAACTACTCATCTAGTTTGTGAACATTGGCATTTCTCTATGATTGCGGACACAGCCCTTACTCAAAAGAGCATGTCTTATGGCAGCATTGCATTCTGGTCTACAGAGGCTGCTGTTGGTCGGGAAACTTCCTCTTATATGGTTGAACTTTGGTCCAAAATGATGAGTCGAGAAAGTCCTTGCTCTTTGATTTTGAGGGACTGACACCAAATGTTTACTGTTTTTGTCTTAGGTAGTTGGTCAGTTATCCACAGAAATAAGAAAAAAGTTCTGGCCATCATTCAAATGTGCCCCACTGGATTGATGCATGTTGGGGGAATGCAAGTAGTACTGGAATGGTGCTTACACATTTTTGGCCTGAGGGTCGTGCTTGAGCAAAGGTTATGAGGTCACCAAATTTGACAAGATTCATCCTCAGAGTAGCATAAACATGCTCTTCAAATTTCAAAGCAATCTGCCCAATAGATTTTGAGATATCAAACACTTTGGCTTAAAGGCAGTGCTAAAAGAAAAGTAATGGGGTCATTGAAATTAGAGAGAATCTTCCTTTGGGAAATATGAATGCACTCACCAAATATGGCAATCTGCTGATCAGAGTTTGTTTAAACTCGTGTGTAAATTTGACCTGAGAGCGGTGCTACAGGAAAGGTCAAGAGGTCACCAAAATGATCAAGGTTTATCCTCTGGGGACCTTGAATGTGTTCATCAAATTTCATGGCAATCTGACCAGTAGACTGTGAGATATCAAATTTGACGTTTTGGTCAAAGGTTGATGCTAAAGGAAAGGGGATGGTGACACCAAAATTGATAGGGTTCACTCCCAGTGAAGCATGAGTAGGTTCCACAAATTACTTGGTAATCTGTCAGTTACATTTAGAGATATGTTGGATACAAGTCAAATGTTTGGCCTGAGGGTGGTATTACAGGAAAGATCATAGGGCCACCAAACTTGACAGGGGTCATGCTCTGAGGAGCATGCACATGGTCACCAAATATCATGGCAATCTGTCCAGTAGATCCTGGGATATGTTACCTTGGACTAAAGTGTTTAAGGGACAGATGAAGGCCTTGCCTGCCAGCTGGGCAAAAATACATCACCAAACAACAAATGAGCCCAGAGTGGAAACTGTGTCCAATGCATTTTTCTGGTGTGTGAATCTCTTTTTTTCCTCACACGATTAGCAAAGGATCGCCTTTTTATCCAAAGAACTGTGAACCAGTATTTACATTAGAAGTTAAGAGAAATTCCACCTTCCTATCTGTTTTCCACAGTAGATGAAACCTTATCATATCAGCGCAGTAGACTCCCATGCACCCACAGATACAGCACCCACACACAGGAACAGACACACTGGGATGGAGAGGTCTGCCAATCAGCCAAGCAGACATGTAGCAGCCCAATCCTAGGCTGTGCATTCCCCCATAGCAGTGTGACTCACTGCCAGCCTCACAGTCAGTGGAGCGCGTCTGCCTCCATCTTCACAGGAGACTCAGCTGCTGTTCTCACTTGCCTAGCTCCCTATGCACCTATGTACACTTAACTTATAAACATGTAGAAATCAGGCAGGGAAACATACATGGGACGTGTTTTTATGATGCTCTTGACACTATTCATATGCAACCACATATGCAACCACAGTGTCTCAGAGAAAGAAACACAAAGAGACAAATCAGAGGAAGACATACCTATGCATATAAGAGGGCACATAAATAAACATACACTTAAAAGTACACAATGAAAAATTGCAGAGGGTCAACTGAAATGAGGACCATTTAGGCTCATGTGATTAAAAAAAAAACAAACAAATATGGAATGATATTACATGCTATTACATGTTTTGTTTTTTAATCACTTGAGCCAAAATGGTCCTCACTTCAATTTTGACCTTATGAAAATTTGCATTGCACCTATAAAATACAGACCTTATGAAATACAGTATATCAATATATTTAGACAGAGGTCATGAATAGCTAATATTTTGTGCCAATATTCAATATCATTTTAAAAACGTGTGACCCCTCCACTACCACTAACCTATTTAATTTCAGGGGAAAATCTGGGATACATTAAGCCTTTTAAATGAAGAATCAATATGCAAAAGACATAACTGAACATTTAAACAAATGAATAAAATGTCCAACAGAAATAAAATGTCTTTCTAGGATTGTTTGTACCTGTGGTCAGGGAAGAACCTCGATCAAATCAGAGATAGAGAACACTGATGATATGATATTCAATATTTTTAAAAAAGGACAGTATCAGCCTGCATGTTGTCAAAGCAGTCTAACCTTAACACACACCGATGTTGGAATATCATAACATAGACTGGCCAGTAAACACAACACAAAGCCAAAACTGTTATAGGACAAATATG
Organism: Neoniphon sammara; assembly: GCA_900302535.1. NCBI lineage: Eukaryota > Metazoa > Chordata > Actinopteri > Holocentriformes > Holocentridae > Neoniphon > Neoniphon sammara. The sequence continues at coordinate 538 of OMKZ01047641.1, read as the reverse complement.
ATTGTGTGGACAAGGCTGCTGCGGTTAGGATATGAGTGTGTGTGTGTGTGTGTGTGTGTGTGTGTGTGTGCTTTAACAGTCAGTAAGTGATTGTTAAGTGGTCCTCCTGTCAGTGTGTGACATGGGAGATGAAACAAGATGACTCATACTCACAGCTGTGAGTCACTGCACCAAAGTAACATCATGTACCCAAGCAGACCTAAATACAATTCACACACTGAAAATGCACACACACACACACACACACACACACACAGACACACACACTCCCACATAGATCCATGACTACATTTCAAATACATATCTAACATGCAAATGGAAATCACACATTCTGTAGGTGTAGTACTCACTTTTTCACACACACGAGTTCATTTACGCCTTGGTCTTGATGCTTCCATGCAATAGCTTGCATAAATTAAGTCTCTCATGTGTACATTTCCAGTTTTTGTTGCCCTTTTTACAAATTCATATTAGCTTACACTGTACTTTCTATGTACTGTTTTAAAGGTATATGGATACGTCAGGTTCAGATAGTGCA
>OMKZ01047638.1:0-10334 GCA_900302535.1 Neoniphon sammara | reverse complement strand
AGCTCCCGGCCCCTCCCTACACCTCGGCAGCACATTAAGAGCATTTAAACTGTGGCCGTTACTAAACAGGGGTCTTTATGGAGCCAGTCCACACATCTAAAGCCCATTACAGCTATATCAAAGTGGGATAACAATGACTAATGAACAATAGATATCATGAGCCACTGTGCCAAATCAGTATTCACTGTTGTGGTGTGGGATGGTGGAGTGTGTGTGTGTGTGTGTGTGAGCGTGTGTTTGAGGGGGGTGGCATTCATGACTTCGCTCTTTCATTTTTTTCTCATAACATGTGTGTCTGTTTGTGTGTGTGTGTGTGTGCGTGCCTCTGTGTGTGCCTCATTCCTACATGTCTCCACTAATGCGTTTGCAGCTGTGTGAGGACATCTGTACCTGTATGTACTGTGCATTTATGTAAGTGTGTGTATGTTTACCTGCGAAACAAGCACAAGCACAACAATAAAGGAGCATTTTGCATTGAACCAGGTTTACTGGTGCTATTTATCACTGTTTTTTAACTTCTGCACATCTGGGTAAGATATATGTGATCTTTCCATTATACGCTTGTGTACAAAATGTTTTACTTTCAAAATCACCTAACATAATGCCATTTGGTGGACACTTTTATCCAAAGCACTTTGAAGTACCACGAGTTGATTCGCTCTTACCTTGGGTGAGCCCAGTGGGAATTGAACCTCTAAAAGCCCCTAAAACCCTGCCAGTGTTAGTGCCTCATGCTACCTATTGAACTAAACCGGACCACATTCATTTCCTTGTACGCTGACGCTATTTGCCTGCATGAGCATGGCAGCTTTCTGCAGGCTTCGCCCCATGTTAGCGTGCTGAATGGAGACAGTAGAAGCAGCGTCAGTAATCCCATAATGGCAGGTAGATGATGACAGTGGTACCCATGTAATCCTCTTTTAGATGCAGCTATCACTGTCCTTACCCCAACCACTTTCCCTACTAATCCCTCCACCTGTCCCCCAGAAACACACCCGGGCACGCACACACACACACACACATACACACACACAAACACACCTGTATAGGCTGACCGTGTCATGTGCGTTATTGATCATTAATGCGTACAACACATGCACACAACTGAATACACTGCAACTCTAATAAGCACCTGTCAATGCACAAAGTCTCACACAAACACTTAAATGCACATATGACCACACACACACCTGCACTGACTGACCCTGAAGTACACACACTTTTACCAACACACACACACACACACACATGAATGACAAAGCATAATCCAGCTGGGATATGAGATCCTTTGGCAAAGGTTTTTTAAATTTAATTAAAGAAAAGCTCATACTTTTGTTGACTGAATAAAAGAGTAAACTGAAGTAAATTCTCAGGTGTGAGCGTAGCTGCAGCACTATGCTTGGTTAGCTTTACCCCAGGCTTCAAAAAATTGAAATTGAACTCACACACACACATGCATGCACAAATCTATTGTACAATGTAATCTGCTCACAATCATACACACCCTAACAGCAACAAAAAGGAAAGGATGTCTTATATGTAAGATAGAATATATAATCCCTCCCTATATAATCCTATAGAATTTCAGGCACAAGCAAGGGACAACAATCCTTGACCCAAGCATGGACCCCCTTGTTAAATCTGCACACACACTGTCCTTTTAACAGGTCGAGGCTGGTTGTTAACAGTGCCACCGCCTAGTGAATGTGGATGAGAGGATCTTGATGATTCAATAGAGCCATTCTGATTCAAATCAACATTACAAATTTTAACTGTGATGTCGTATTTTGTGCCTTCCAGTTGTATGGGACACTTTAGTGGTGCAAAATCAGAGGAACAACCTTTTTTGTTTTTCATTTTACAATTAGGCTGCATAGAAATGGCAAAACCTGGTGTATCTTAATGATATGAACTTGAACTGTTAGAGTAGGTTTTCATATTGAAACCGGCTCTGGAATTTAGATAAGACTGCCGTCTCCTTGGACTGCCAGTAGAAGAGGTAGATAGATAGAAAGGGACTGTATTGATCTCAGAGGGAAATGCAATTGTCACAGCTTACAAGATGCAGTAAATGCCACAGCAAAACAATATAATGAAAGCTCATAAAAATAAAATATGAAACAATATGTTCAGTCCCTGTTTAATCACCTGACCTTTTGACACATCAGCATATGATGTATTAAAATAAATTATACCCCCTATACACACACTAAGTAATAAACACCAGAATTTTGTATGTACTAATGCAAAGATCATACATACAATACATAAAAAATATACTGTACAAATTTGTATCCACATATTAAAAAAACAGCCCCACCTATTCAAATAAGCATTAAAATTTCAGTTTTAGTGCGCTATGCTATCAGTGGATAAGACATTGTATTAGTGGAAAAGGAGAAAACAAGGAGCACTTAATTCCACCTATTTGTGTTTATTTTTTGGCTCTTGACCTTGAATAGACTGAGCCCTGCTTTAAAATTTTATTTGATGGAAATCGAAATTTGCAATGCCCCATCCTATCTGTGAGCTGAATGCTCCATCTACAGAAAATAAGGGCATCAGGGAAGCATCCACCTTTTTTTATTTACCTTTTAATTCCATCCCCAGTGTGTATCTGCGAGCGCTCTGACCACTGAGCCCTCAGGCCGAGGGGTCGCTGACCCATAACCCCCGACCCCCTCAGCTGGTCAAACTCTAACCCTGGGACAGATGGATAACGGACTCTGTGTTTTATCTCTTCCACACCACACTCTCCTCTCCTGCCCTTGCCACAGCCCTTCCCTTTCACCCCTTATTCCCCTTCCTCTCTTTTCCTTCATCCCTCCTGTCCCACTCTTGAATCCCTTCAACACTGAGATCAACTCCACTCAATGCCAGCATGCACTCCACTCTCTGGGTTTCACCATAATACTCCCGGTCCTCCTCCAACACTCCTCCCCTGCTCTCCTGCCCTCTTATTTTTCAGCCCATCTCTTGCATATTTTACCCTTAACCTTCTCCTTTGCCATTCTCTACACGTATCTTTATCCACATGAGTCTTTCTGTTTATCAATGCCACTGAAAGCTCATGGATTTCGTGGTGTAAATTATCACAATATCACCAAAACTGGGAAACGTGTTTGAAAATGTGACAGCTTATTATCCCTATTATTTCCTTTGACAGATTTAAATCATGTAACTCATGCAAGTCATAAAATAATAATTGCCTCACATTATTCAGAATTCATAGATTCATTTAAAACCAAGACTCGAAGTGACACATTTATGCTTCCTATCTGTAAAATATATATTTTGGGATTTTGTTCAAATAGAGGCATTTTGAGTCTATTCAGGTACAAACAATTATGTAATGGTAAATTAAAAAATAAGAGATAACACAATAATCATAATGCAAACAACACACAGGTACACACACATACACACAAAACAGTTTTCGAAAAGCATAGTGATTTCCCCTTAAACTCTTTTAACTTACATCAGTTTGATACTTGGCCACTTATGTGATGCACTCTATGAATTAATGCTATAAAGATCTATGGCAGCCTATAAAAGGTGGATAAACTTTATGCCACAAATAAAAAGGTGTATAAACTGAGTTTTAGGTGGATTTACCCTTCACTACATTCCTGGTGATAAACATCTATAACTCAATTTTATCCACCCTGCAATGGTATATTTATGTACATCTTAATGAAAACCAAGATGTTGTCACTCATCTCTTTATATATTAACATACGGGATCATTATAAACATTTATGCAGCAAAAGAGCCTCCCGTGCCAAAGGGGCTGACGCTCTCGCGGATCGAACCTTTCGATTGATACTGAAACAATTTGCATACTGATTCCCTTTCAGTGCGCACGGATCCATAACAACTGCGGCCAGCTATTCAAATGCGCCTGCATCCAGAAAAGCACGGGGAGACGCACAGCACCGGAGGAGGAAAAGAGAGGCTTTCTGCAGAACGGATAATTTGTCGGGGAAACGGAGACGCATGCAGGGGCTAAGGATGTTTACCTTGGTCAAGATTTGGGACACTGCCTGCAGTGGAGAGAGCTGCAAGTCGGAGGAGCCGCAGGAGGAGGACGAGGGAGAGGGTGGGACAGGAAAAAACACACGGACGAGAAACGCGGATGCGAGCGCGTCCTCTGGTTTTTGCAACTCGTCTGGTGGAGTTAAAGAGTTTATGTAAATTGATAAATTGATGTTCAAGCTCTGTCGTTTGGTGCTCTGTTGTAAGGGAGTGAGCCGAGAGGCTGCTAATGATGCATGAGAAAACAGGATCCTGCGGTAAAGTCGAGGACTGGAGTGCGTATCTGTGTGTGTGGGCGTGCGTGTGTGCGCGCCCGTGTGTGTCGCAGGAAAGAGGAGTTTTAATGCTGACATTTTGCACCCCGGCACCCTGTTGAGAAGAGACACTGACAAAAGAGCGCAGTCAAAGTCTGACGCAAACCAGTATTTCTCTGCAACCAGACGCATCTGCAGACAAACTTGCATCCATCAGCCACGACTGATTTTTCAACCTGCAATATCATGCGTAGGCTCATCACTATGTGTTTAGTTATTAAGGCTGCATCATACTTAGAGGGGGTCAAATTGGTCGTCTGGAGATTTATTTTAAACTTTAGCAAAGTTTCACACAAAAACCTGGAAAAAGCAGGTTTCATATTTTGCAGTGATCCTAACCCCCTGCATCGGGTATTTCATAATTATATTATGAATGAATTACTGAAACATCTAAAGCTCTGCTTATCTGTATAGGCTCAAGTTATGGTATTTTATAATGCGGGTCTTACTGAGCGACAGTTGCTTTTTAACCAAGACATAGGTAAGCATAATCACAAACGCACAACGTGTCCAACTTCGAATGACAGTGCGCGCGCAAACACACTTAGACACACATGCACGTGCACAAATCACCTTCAAGCTGCAGACAATCCACCACTTTGCAAAACTGCGCTGAAAAATAGTCTGACAGTAGCCTAAATATAAGCTTGTATCTTAAGCAGTATTCCCTGCTGAGTAAGGAGCCTGTAGTTAACCTGTAGTTAATTTTAGGTCCAGAAATATAATGACGTGCATGAAAAATGTTGTGACTTTTAATGGCAGCCAGTCCTAACAAGGCGTTGTGTTTAAAGAGATGTTTTTCTACTTTGATGCAATGACCGAAATTTTATGACAGTAAATTTGTGATTGCAAAATTTGAGAGGACAGGCCTGGCTTGGATGAAATTATGGAATTTGGGTATAAACATAGTTAAGGTAAATGAATAGTTTATATAATATTTTATATTAAAAAGATGTAGCTACACCTCAGAGTCCATAGTGTTATTTTTGCAAATTAACATGCAGGGAATGTAGCCAGTATAACCTGTATCACCTATGACTGTGTTAGGCCCATAGGCTGTAGTAGACTATTGTAATTATTGTGATGCAATAGGACTCATTGTCAACTCTCATCCTGACAAATAGTTTACACTAAAAGTTGAGAATAAATTCAAGCTTAATAACAACACCTTAATGCTGAGAAATTATCAGGACAACTTCACAAAATGAACTTTGCTTTGCCAAAACGAGAATAAGACTGAGCTTTTAATTTCCCAACACTGTTCACTGATTTGTGAATAAGTGGCCTGATGCTCATACTGCCACATCCTATTTCAGTAATGAAGTCGTTTGGGTTTGTCACGGTCTAAAATACATGAGCCGAAGTTGCAGTAATTAAAACTCCATCTTGGAGCTGGTTTTGCTATCGTTAACACGGTTTTGCAGTCATAATTGGAGTCTTAACCAAAGTTACAGGGACTAATTGGGCGGCATATGGACACCTTAATGTAAAGTGATGCCTTGTTAATTTCACATGAGTGCACGAATCAGAGCAAGTGACGCGGAATAACACAAGGGAAGAGGCAGTTGATTTACCCCTGAGCAAGGCAGCAGGTAGAGCAGCTGCTCCTCTGCCATGATGGCATTTTAATAATGGCTTATCAAAAAAGATCAGTAAATTCCTCAATCAATTGCGAGAGACTTTAAATAGGCGACTGACTCCTTTTATTTTGGTAGCCTTATTGTTCATTTTCTCAGTTTAATCGGGTTATTATCTTTTTAGTTAATAAAAACTCAGGCTAACTCGTTTTAAATGCAATTTAAACCTATTCGGCTTATTTAAATGACGAACGTCTTAAAATTAGGATATTCCCTTACAAGCACCTCTGTCTTTGCTTGGTTAGTAAATAGTTAGGAAATAATCTTTGCTTAACTTAGTTGCATGAGTAGTTATAGCCTGTGAATTTGTCGTCAGTATCGAAATCAAATTTTATTCATCTGTTGCTATTTTTTTTGTTTGACTTTTCACCTCTATCACCTCTCCAATAAAGTACAACATATCCAAAATAAAGTAGTCCGTAGAGCTGTAATATATATTAGTATTTTACTGCATATGCCTATCTGTAATTTCCTTAAAGAAAAAAAATGGGTTGCTGATTCAAATTGTCACGGTAGACTATTTAAATAAGAAATAAACAAAAACACAATTTTTCATATATGTATATTTGGAACTATAAGACACGGGCCAAGTACACATAAAATCCTTGTATTTGTAGATGTTTATTCTAACGAATCAAAGGCCTTAGTCTGCGCTCCTTATGGAATTATAATTTTATTCAGTATTGATTGGTGCGGTGTGGCGTGTTTTCAAGGCCTGTTTTCAGCTACATATAGACCAGCCAGCAACACTGCTATGCATAGCACCATCAAAATGCACAATAAGGAAAAAAATCATATTTACTCATATATTTTAAAGGTAACTTGCATTTACCACCAAATTAAATAAGCCTGATTTGTTTCGGGATTTTCCAAATGATAAACAATCTAGGCTGTGTATCCTTCATATTTATCACACTCAGAACTTAAAATTGTGAAGCAATAAGTTAGTATATAGGATAAAAAAACGCAAAGGCAAGATGATTTATGAACAAATGGCTATTTTAATTTCCCATAGCCTTTGGCTTATATTATAGCATCCGCCATAAAATAGGCCAAAATCAAGTAGCCTCATTAATAAAAGTTTAGTTTCCCCAGACGGCATTTACCAAATGCTTATTCCTAAACAAGCTGTAATTGTCATTTTGAGCATCTATAACGCCTGGAAGGCTGTGTCACTTTGCAGAGCTGCCGAAATATTGATCCATGGTCCTCTCTGCAAAGCACTTTATTGTTTCAGCTCGGATATGCTGCTGTAAGGCTTCACGGGAATGATGCGTCTGATTAATAATCAGTGTGAAACCTGTTAATAATTTACGCTGTGCCTTCTTGTGCCCAGCCTGCCCACAAACCAAACGGCCCGCTTTCTCTTTGCTTTGGCAAATCTCTTGCTTTATTTTGGCTTCCACTTGGCTGTAGGACGAGGTGCTACTATGCCTCAGAACCAAGAAAATGTCATTTTTATTTAATGTTTAACCACAGCCAAGTAGAGTCTTTATTTAAAAAAATGGATTTGTGAGGGATGCCAACGCGACGTTCCGACATCTGTTACTATTTCCTTTGCAGGCTAACTGAATTGAATTTCGCATAAAGAGTATCCTCATTCAGAGTGCTTAGAACCTCCCTTATAACCTCTACAAACTAAATGCCACCGATTCATATAGGCCGGGCATTTCTCGGCACAATGGCCACAGAGAGCAAACACACAGAAACACACATCTCAAGTCGTGCAGACAAGGCATGAGCCTATCGATCCGTATGAGAATGTGTAGATGAGGTTTGCTGCCATGTAAGGCCAAACCATGGCCTTTATATTCCTTTCATTTTATAGGCTATGTGGATTGTCTCTGCTTAGCCATACCTGATTTTTGCATCAAAATTATGGAGGCCAATATAAAAAAGATAAACAACCTTAAAAAAAAATGAAAAAAAAAAAATAAAAATAAGAAGAAAGAAAGAAAGGTAGGTTACAACATTAAGGTGAAAAGGGTGTGTTTTTGAATTTCATAGTAGTTAGATCAATATGTGCTCTGTAGTCTGAGTATACAGGATGGATATAGTTTACATCTAATCAGACAGAATAAAAAAAGTTTGATAAGCCAATTAATACTACATACTTTCAAACTTAAACAATATGGGATATTTTTAATTAATGGTCTTAGTTTTTAATCAAAGCATAACTATTTTTTTATTATTTGGCAGACCTATTTTTAATTCATATGGATATTTCCACGTGTTATTTGGACTTTCCAATATTAATAAATAGGGCTACAGTTATGTTTGCCTGGCCCTGCCTATTACAGGCCTGTACGGTTGGACGGCCACACTTTGTGAATTAGTGCTCTTTTGTCTCGACACACGTCACACACTCGCCATTGACATTGACTTCACATCAGAGACAGTTTAACTTTTGTTTTGTTTTCTTTCTTTTCTTTTATTCAACTTGTTCAACCGAGCGGTGGACCTATTGTGGGGACCCTGACAGATGCAGGGCCCTAGCAGGTCGAGGACAGGGAAAAGTCTGAAAGGTTAATCTGTGTCCCCCCGCAGATGTTGGCTTTGGGAGTCTTGAAGCGTCACCTTTGACATGTCCCCCATTCAGCAGGGGGTCCAGCAGGACACTGACCGCTGCAAGCTGTCACCTCGGCCGGCTGAGGACGCCCTGCACTACCACTCTATTACGCTAAACTGCTCTTGACATGCCAAGTTTGGGAGCTTAACTCATGCAGCATAATGTACTACAATAATATGGGGACACGAGCCATGTTACGGTTCATAATGTGATACTATTTTCTCTAAGATGTTATACAGATGCTGTAAATATTTTGTGTCTGTACCGATGATAATAAACACTGGTGTTTCATTTGAATGAGGAATGTGTTATTGTTATTGATTTATTTATTTGTTTATAATTGTTTATATCTCTTTATGCAATGTTTAGGCTAAATGTTTTTATCAAACAATTCTCTCTCTATCAAACACTATTATGAAGATTAAGTGTGCTCCGTGTCCAATTAGGACAGCCGCGTGCGTGTCGCTAGAAAACATACACGCGCGTGCACGCACACACACACACACACACACACACACACACACACACACACACTACTGGGCTTGGTTCGTTAAGCCTAATGGTTGAACAATAGACACATCTGCTCATCTTTTTCTATCAAAAGAAAAGGTACTACAGTCTTCTTCGTTTGGTTAAACCGCCACATATTTCTTAGTGGTGTGGGGGGTGGGGAGGTGCAGCTGAAGTAGTTTGATAATGAAGCAACATTTGACCAGAGTGAGGTATTTTCATAAATAGATATAACCTCCTTGGCAGCCCTATGACTGCTAATTAAATAACTGCTCTGAAGCAAAGAGTGTTTTTTTTATTGCTTCCTTGACAAGAATCAATGCTTTCATAGGTCTAGGTTAGAGGTTTTGAGGTTTTGGATCCCACACCCCACTAGTTAAAAATCAACTCCAAATGAACCCGGAAGTTTACTTCATTTGCGCTTAATAATTTAAGGAGGACCGAGGATCGACCCTCATTATTGTCCTAATGAATTTCATATTTTCCAATAAACAGTTGATATTTTGACAGTAGTTCTGGTAACCATTGCATTTCCAGGTGTCGATTCTGAGAGAATCTTAGGACAGACTCGTCTCCGTTAGCATTTTCAACATTTCAATAAGCCATAAGCTTCTGAATATTATCCAGGAGAATTGGCTTTAGCAGGTGGTTTGATACCTCCCTTCCTTAATAAGTTAGCTGACGTCAGAGCCAATGGGGCGGCATGTGCCTGTGTGTGCGCGTGCGTGTGTGTCTGTACGAGAAAGAGAGAGAGAGCGAGCGAGCGAGAGAGAGAGAGAGAGCGAGAGAGAGAGAGAGAGAGAGAGAGAGAGAGAGAGAGTATGAATGTGTGTGAGGGAGGAGATGGATGTGTGTACTGCGCATGTGCAGACAGTAATCTGTGCTGCGGTGGAAGAGGGGCTGGAGAGACACGGCTAGAGAGATGGCGCGGCACCCGACCGGAGCGCAAGGACTGCTGGTTGGCGGTGGGGGGGCTTGAATTATGAGAAGAATCAAAAAATAAACCACAAAAAAAACAAGAAAAACGGATTCGGAGGAGGAGTTCATTTTTGCAAACACAGAATCAGACATTGGGGAAAAAATAGATAGGCCTAAATATATGGACAGAGAATAAGCAATTAGTAAAGGAGGCTGCTGCAAGAAGAAGAAAAAAAACACAACAAAAGGAAATTGAACTTTACTGGACGTGAGGACTTCTGGACATCAGCTAACTGCGGTAGGTCAGATAGATGGTTTGTCCACAGCGCTGCCCGGATCATGAACGCCCAG
>OMKZ01047634.1:8710-22911 GCA_900302535.1 Neoniphon sammara | reverse complement strand
CTGCGTGCAGGCGCGTCTGCGTGCGTGCCTGCGCGCGCCTGTACGTGTGTACATGTCTGGGTACAGATGGGATAATAACTGTTTAATCTGCTTTTCCACATAATTTAATCTCTGGAGTTTGTCCCAAGCTCACCTTAACAGCTCAGGCGCTAAAGAGGCTCGCTAGAGAACAGGAGTCAAGTCAGCAAGAGGCGGCCTAGCGTGCCAGAGCGCCTTGACCAAAACTAGGAGACACCGTCATCTGTCACCAAATGGCTTGTGTGGCTGCCAAGTTATGGAGCAATCTTCTCCCGGTGTCTCTCTGTGAATGACTAGACCCACTGTCTGCATCGCAGGCCCAATGTTTTACACTAAATCCACCCTCGGATACTCTGACACTGTTATGTATCATCAATCTGTGATGTTCAGTTCCAGGAGTTATTTTGCGATGAAGTGTCGCAGTTTACTTTTTTTTTTTTTTTTTTTTTTTGGCGTACCCACTTTCCCTCAACCAGCATCGTCGGCTTCTACTCCGGTTAGTCATTTCCTACATTTCCCAGAATGCCTTTTGACAACCCTCAGAGAACGTGCCTGAACATGCCTTAGGATTTCAGCTGTGTATTTTATAGTGATAACAGAGGGAGAGGTTCTCCAGTTGAGAAAAAGTGAGATTCTGCATTGGATTTCTCCCTGTGTGATTGTTGAACCTTGCTGCGAAATGGTGAGTCCAAAGAGAAGCGTTTGCTCTTTGATTCTGACAGACTGACACCAAAACCTGAAGTTTGCCGTTGATGTTTTAGATGGCTAGAACATTTTCTTCCACATAACACCATTGCAGCTGGTCTTTATGTGACATTATGTGACATTATCTACATGTGGCCAGTTATACATGGGAATAAGAACAATGCATGAAACACCAAAATGAGCCCAGAAATGCATGGTAGTCCTACATTGGCAATAAAAGGTGTGGAATTTAGGGGATCCAACACGTTCCCAAGGTCCTGTGTTCCCTCAATGTAATTTTAGAAAAACAAAAACACCCCCATGTTCCCACAACCTTTAGCTACTTACTGAAAGCATTAGCAACATGCACAATCCTGTGTTCGCTTAACATTAAAAGAACAATTTCCATAAAGCTCGTGCCTTCTGGTACATGGGTTTTATTTATTTTTTTGTTCTGGACCCCCAAGTTGACTTTCAATATGGCACAGGCCCCCATTTTAAGTATTTTTGCCCCAGGGACCCTGATGTGAAAAGACTTTGGTTTGTGTTAAGTATTAAATTGTTTAGATGTCATAAGTGCACACAGACAAATAGGATCAAAGTGGTGAGATTGAAAAAAATAACCCATTAATGTTTAAATAACCACTCATACATTTTTGTTTCATAACAATTTCTAGTGAATTAGATTATAGTGAAACTAAATTATTCCTCATTTTGTTGAGGACCTCCTGGAAACCCACAAGGACCCTTGGTGGTCCCTGGACCTACTTTGCAAACCACTGCCTGGTATATTAAGATAATCTGAAACTAAAACTTAATCTGATAGTATAGTTAATAATAATAATTTGGTGTTTTAAATGATTTATGTAAAAATACAAAAAGAGGAACATAGGGCCTTCATATAAGGCATTTTTTCTCTAAGACATTTAGCAGAGGGTCTGATCCGGATTGACATTTAATGAGTGAACAGGTAGAAGTTCAGTGTCTTGCTGAAGGATACCACTTGCCCCACCACTGAAAAGATGGGAACCTCAGTGAAGCTCCACAGACCACACAGTACTTGTGAGAGCAAGTAGCAAACTCCCTCCCGGCCACAAGTCTCTCTTTATGCCCGTTAGCATCCCAAAGTTATTATTTCCCCCCATTTTCCAGTCTGCTGACGTTGGAGCCGGCCAGACATAATAAGTCGACATAGCTAACATCATGGCTGGCTAAGAAAAATACAAAATAGATGTTTACATTCAGTTCACTGGTGATAAAAAAATACGTGGTTTGGATGCGAATCAATGAGCCCCAGGCGAGTGTCTACCCACTAGCATGATTTTATTCCTCTTTTTTTTCTCTCTCTCTCTCTCTCTCCCCCTGCTTTGACCCATCTCTCGGCGCGTCTGTCTATGGCTGAACTCTTCTCCAGGCTGCTACTGGGGTGTTCCCTTGCAAAGATATGTGGGCATCTGTGCAACAATATGCTGCTTGCAGAGGGATTCACTCAGAGCTAAGCGGGGGAAAAAAACAGATAAAAACATACAAATGGGGCATAGATTTGCTCCTGCTCTTCAGCTCCCTCACAATCCATGTATTTTAGATCATCTTTACACCAAACCTGACCAGCTTTTTTGTGTATTTTCAGCCTGTCATCTCGATTGACCTTTGCATATTTGACTGTCTATAGGGGAAATAATAAGGATCATGAAGACAAAATGGTAGCATAAGAAGTGAGCGAGCTGGCTTGTGTGTGTCTTTTCAAAATGAGTCTCAGAGCACGTGTGTGCCCTTATTTTTTTTTTGGTGTAATACTAAGGTGTGGCCAGAAAAGGATTTATCATTCTCTTGGGTGGGGCTGGTACTGTAGCAGTAGTTAGACTGACCCTTCTCTCTCTCTCTCCCCCTCTCTCTCTCTCTCTCTGCATCACACACACACACACCCACAGCTGTCACAGTGGACAGCAGTAAGGCAGGCAGACCACATGACTAGAATAGACAATACGGGATCAGGGACACGAACACAGAATGAGAATTAAGTCTTCACTGCAAAGGAATTATTTTCAGCGAAGAGTAGTGCAGGTGGGGGGGAAGCGCTACTCCCCCCTACCTCTCTCTCTCTCTCGCTCTCTCTCTCCCTGCTTTCATAGCCCATGGAAATGATCCTCCCTCACTGTAAATAGTCCTTAATTGGGATGTGAGTTCGAGGCAGACGGTGTTTGGCGGACGAAGAGCAGAGTCTCCTCCGCTCTCGTAGGCTCTTGTCAACTCTCCAGAGAAGAGCTCCGTTGGGGCTGCCTGCCTGGAAAGCCATTCCCAGACTGGATGCGTAGGTGTAGGAGAGTTGGTCGGTTCCCACTCCCTCATGGCCTAAAGCGGCGTTACAGTCTGCCATTCATTTGAGGTGATATTCACTGGAGGCTGGCATAAGCGGAAAAAAAAACAAAGGGCGGGGGGATGAGGAAGATTGCGTTCGATATTTTGGGAGTAGGCAAAAGAGCAAAAGAGATGCACTGTGCTATAGGTGCTTTTTAGTGTCAGCACTAATCTTGTTTTGCTAGAAAAAACAGGCGTCGGACACACGGAGCCTCGAAGCGACTTTATTCTATTTTTGGATCAGTGGTAAATTGAAGAGTGTTGTTCTACTATCTGAAATAAGTGACACTTCCCAGCAAGCGTTTCATTGGCTGAGCCGCAACCGGAGTTGGCTAAGTCCAAACACTTAAATGACAACATCAGGTTCAACATCAAACCAGTGAAAATATTTGCATATTTTTTGAACTGGTTTCAGGAAGATATTTAAGGCTGATTTCACAAAATTATGCAGTGAGCAGTATATGGACTTCCTCTTTACTTTCATTTTGGTGGCATATTGACACTCATTTACATCTAGGCCTATTTAGTGTCAAAATGTTAGCTAGGCATCTTCACTAAATGATTGCAACACAAATTATGGCATTTTTTTTTAGCCACTTGAACTCAGATTTCCCCTCAAAGTTAATAAGCTTCAAAGTTAGCAAAAAACATTTTTTCCATTTTGTACCACAATGTCACATCCATATTCTGTATCTGCTGGTTGCAATGCTTCATTGAAGCTGTGTCACACTTATATTGGGTGAAATATTCAAACCCAAAATGCCATTGTTTTATGGCTGCAGCATTACATCAAATAGAAAATATCTAGATGCCTTGTGCATCATTTTATACATATTTCCCTGTAATTCAGCAGGACATATTTGGGATCTTTGGAAACCTTCGCATTACCACCAGAATTGAAAGTTCTGTGGGTTTGAGCAAAGCCCGAACCCACCCATGGGAGCAGCAGAGTTGAAAAGGTTAAAAGACAAAATGGCAGCACCTAACCCTAACCCTAAGTCAAGGTAAAGGGATTTTTTTCTTTTATTCCAAAAAGGATGCATGTATAAAACTTTGACAACTGAGAAGTTACAAAGAGTCTAAGCTACCTTTTGCTTTCGAAAGCTGTATTACTCCTGCTCATTGTTTTTCTTAAAGCCGGTGTCAAGTCTGGAGTCCCCCCACCCCACCCCCCACACACACACACCCATCTCTCTCTCTCTCTCCCTCTCTTTGCTTTGGGTCAGTCCCCCGCCACGCGATAACCTGCGCGAGAAGAGGAGCAGCTGAGTGATGGCGATGGAGATGGAGATAAAAGATACGGCGGTGGGTTTTAACTGATGAGTCACTCTTGAGGTCTGCTGCCGCTGGATGCCGTGTCCTGGCTCGAGGTGTTAATTAGGGCTGGAGGGATGGAGGGAGCGGAGGATGCAGGAGGCCGAGGGAATGAAAACAGAGAGAGAGAGAGAGAAGAGAGTCATTGATTCATCAGCGGCCTCACGTACTACCGTGCCGCCTCACACTTTTATCTGTCGGCATCTAATAGGTGTCTGAAACGTACACCTCTCTCATGTTTCACTCAGGGGGAGAGGTCATCTCGCGTGCATCTAGCATCTATCACCAGCTGACTGGGTGCTGCTGATGTCACAGGGAACTCCTCATAGTTGCACAATGGCTGCAGCACCCGTTCTTAACATTTGAAACCATTTCAAGAGCCAACACAGCCAAATATTTAAAAAGTGATATTACCAGCATCGAATGGTTTACCTACAATCTACAAATTTGTGGTTTATATGGGCATTTTTTCCCGCTTCTCAGGGTGTATCCATTGTTTCGATCAATCAGCACTGAGATTATCGTGCCCATTTATAACAATACAACTAATATTAGTTTTTAAGGTAATTGGTCTCAGTGGGGTGAGTGGTCCAGGAGACGGCGTAATTTCAATTTAATTTAATTTCCTGGAATTGATCTGAATTAGAGAATGAAGGTATAACTTTTGTAATCATAGGTCTCGCTGTCATCGCTAGTATTTTCAACGACATCAAAAATCTTCCCATATGAGGGGAAAAAAAAACATATCAAATGGCGATCTGTGGCCTAATGTGAGTCTGTTTGGGGGGTCCATGACACGAAAATGTTTAAGAAGCCCTGTTTTAAGGGTAGAGAGAAATGCTGAAGTGGTAATTACTTAAGCTGTAAACTCAATATGTCACCATTTTGTTGACTTAAATGCCTCCCTCTGTGGAATATGTTTTACCTGGTCACTGTTACCGTGGAGATATGACATTTACCTAGGAATGAATCAGATGCAGACATTTTTTTCTTCTTCTTTGGCACAAAGATTTAAAAGATAATTCCACTGTTTTTTTATTATTATTAATTATTTTTATTTTGAAATGTTTCAATGGCTTTGCTCTCAGACCCCCTTTACACCTGGGATTAGCATCTATCTTGTATCTGGATTGTGTCTAGATCTGATTTAGCTGGGTTACATTTAAAATCCATTTGCGATATGCGTGATGAAATCAGATCTCCTCTTTCCATATCTGAAAGTAAACTGCTGGGCATGCCACTTCCATTGGTAATATTTATGTCCTTTAACACTGACAGTAAACATCTCATCTCGCTTATTCCCAGTCCACCAGCATCCTGACAATCCATTTTTGACAAGTATGTTACTATCTTAGCCGGCTGCCATCTGTTTGATTTGTCTGTGCTTCCTGGTGGGATCCACACTCAAACACTTGTGTCTGTTGTTGTATTTGTGTGTTGATCGGAGATGCGCTTCCATTCACACTTTGTTGTTAATATGGGCAAAGCAGTCTTCAGTGGATCTTGGGAGCATTTACTCCTGGATTTGATGTGTGTTTGCTCTATCCAATTACAGTCTGATCACACACTTACATCTTAATGCCAGGTGTGTGAGAGTAACCTAGTTGAAAAAAGTTATAATTTGTGGTTTGGTTCCCTGGTAACTACCACACAGACAGCAAGAACAGTATCTGTTCTTAAGGATAAATGAATGGGAGTTGAGTCTCATGTTGCACGACTGTCAGACAAATCACTTGAAATCACATTAAATCAGATTTTTATAGGCTAAATGAGGATGAGTTCTTTTTTTTTTAATGAGGTGAGAATTTGAAATATCTTTTGCCTCTGTAAGCATTAACAACATAGATTTATCGTATGTTAATGAATAATCACATCAATCAAATAGGGAAAATTTCTTCCCCTTCAAATACATTATTACATGTTTGATGTAGTGTTTATCAAGGTGAATGTTGTTTTGATGTCAGACATGTGAGCTTAATTGAAATTGTCAGAGAATCTCAATACAAGAATACAAGGTGCTTTTAGAAATCCTCAGAACTTACCGATCAAGTAAATCTCTAAAGTCTCGGCTGACTAAAAGCCCCTGTTGAGGTTGCAGCACTATGGGCAAGATAGCAACAAGTTCAGCTCTGTCTTACTGCATCACTGGTGACAGGAACGAAGGGCTGATGAGAGGACCCAGAAGTAGCACTGCTCAGATCTTCCATGTAGTGCGGCAGCTATTAAATCCGCTTCAGTGGAGGAAGATGCAACAAACATCATTTGTGTCAACATCAGTCTGTTTTTCAGCATTTCGACATTTGTCTTTGTTTGCCGAAGAGAGGAAGAGACAGAGGGGGAGGGTCAAGAGACAAAGGAAGAGGGCAAATCACAAGCCGCTTTCACGCATGAATACTGTAAAATTACCAGTACAGGTAGCGGTTGCTGTTCTTCAGATAAGACATGCCTTTCTGCTGTTTTACCCAAATGTTGCCATTCACACAACACTGGCAGTACCGTTAAATTTCTCTGTCGTCGTTTCCTGGAATTTCCCAGAAACAATATCTAACCTTTTGGCCGGAGTAGCTGCAGTTTGCAAAGGCTAAGGGACTCCCCTTTTTCCACGCTTGTCCAATTTGGCACTTGGGGCAATTGTTCGTAAAAATGCCTCGGTGTACCCCCTATGTATACAAAGGACCTTCTACATCAGAGTGACCTGGTGCTGTGCATGCTTCAGCTGGTATGGTTGTTACCGTAAATTACTGGTAATGGCACATTCATGGCATTTACCTTAAAGGAATACTCCAACATACTGGGCAAAACACCCTTTTTCCAACTTACCCAGACTGAGACAAGATGTTCCATACCATTTTCACCTCTGTACCTCCACTGGTTCGGTTCCGATGGTTAGCATTTCGTGTTAGCTTAGCATAAAGACTTGAAGTCTACAGGAGCCATTAGCCTAGCTCTGTCAAAGTGAAAAAACTTACAAACCTTACAGCAACTCCAAAGCTGTCTTATTTACACAATGTATTGTGCGTTACACGGTACTGAAATACATGTTTTGGATTTTTTTGTTTTTGTAGACTTCAAGTCTTTATGCTAAGCTAACACAAAATGCTAACCATTGAAACCAAACCTGTGGACTTACAGAGGTGAAAATGGCATTGAACATCTTGTCTCAGTCTGGGTAAGTTGCCCAAAACATTGTATTCATTTAAGTACTGTCCTCAGACTTGTAAATAGCATTGAGGTCCTGTCCTGTTGGTCCAGTCTGAGATTATACATATTTTTTCCACATAAAATCAAAGGCAATTTGATGTTGGCTACCATGGAGGAATGTGTGCTTTACATGATCCTCTGTCACTGCCGAAGCATTTCACGAAAAAAAAAAAAAATATTGGTGCAAATTAATTTTGCCAGAGTCTCTTCAGAATCTCTACCACTATTCCCATTTGTTAACACAGGAATAAACAAAATTATGTCATGTTCTTCATTGGTAGTTGCTCTTTACCAGCAATTTTCATTCAGTGCACATACCAGAAATGCTTGACATTGCAGCAGACGTTAGCGTTATATTAACGATTTCCAGCTGCGCATTTTGCTATGCAAGAACATGAGGAATGGTCTTGGCTTCACCATCTGTGTTTGCGTGAGCATTCCTGGTAGAGACCCTGTAACAGGCCTAACAGAACAGGCTGCACGTGTGAAAGTAAATGAATCCCCACAACCATTGCAAAATATACATTTTCCCATTTCAACACGCAGCCAAGAGGAGGACACAAGGCTGGTAGCATTCTGCACCCCTTAATATCGTCACCCAGTCACAAGTCCATAGAACAAACCTGAGTGTGTGTACCAAGAAGCCAGAATAGCACCGCTGGGAAGAGGTGTAGTGCCGTGTGACTTCTGGCTGTCACCCCTGGCAACAGCCCTTCCTCTCCCTCTTGACACGCTGCCAGTGTGCCCGTTGGCTTGTCACTCGTCCAGACCCTCTCCCTCCCTCCTCCCGAGGCCACAAGGCTGGCCGTGTCGAGGTGTGATGCGCTGATCGATGTGTGTGACACATGCTTCCGGGAAGCACCATCCTCCGAATTGGCGAGAAGTGTTTCTGTCTATTTCTGGACCACCAAAAGCAAAGGTGACATATTGGAGAGAAAGAGTTTTTTTTATTTATTTTTTGCTACCAAAAAAGAAACAATGCTGTCTGTGTCCAAAAGGATTCTGTTTAAGTCGATCTCATTCAGTGATTCTGAAGTGTTTTTGGTTGAATTCTCAGGTGAAATAAATAACTATTTCCTGAAGTGTTTACTGTTGCTAACGAATTAGCGCTGCAACTGCATGCATAATTCAGATTATCGACAGTAATTATACCAGTCGTTGGCATGCTCACACATTTATATTTACATCAATTTCACTAATCAATTCCATACCAATGATGATTGAAGTCATGCTTGGTGAGTAGTAGGACACTTGGCACATGAGAGAGAAATATAACACGTTCCCTCTCCCTATCCCACTCATATATCACATTTTATCTCATACCATCTCCCTCTTTCTCGCTTGCTATTTTTGTCCCTGTCTCCTCACTTCTCCCTCTTTGTCGGGCCACCTCTCTCACTTTTTTTTTTTTTTTTTTTTTACCTTTGCTGTCTGTCTGCGCTCGCCTCCCTCCATCTCCCTGGCAGAGCGAGCGGTAAGAGGGGAGCATGTACGTGTGAATAATGGAGGAGGGCAGCTTCTCCCTAACGAGGTGCGTTTGATGGCCGACCCCGGCCTGGTGTGTGCGGTCAAGGTGTTCTCCCATTCTCCTCCTCCATTATTCAGCATCATGCCTTTCCCGTGTCTCGCCGCCCGTTACCACAAAACCCTCTCACATCATGGCACCTGGGAATCAAATGTTAATAGCCCCTCCTCCCCCCCACACACACATCACCAACACCCCACATACACACACACAGCCACAGGTACATACACACCAGATTTGATTGACACAACTTGACATGGCTCACAAGCTTTGTTGCCCTTTTGCATCATTTATGGCATTACGAGGAACATGAATGCTGGTTTTCCAATCTCAGCGTGATTATGACTGTGTGTGCTGGCAAGAGAGAGTCGGGGAGTTTTCCGACTCATTTTCCTGTTTCTTTCCTGTTCCTCTTCATCGTCCCACTCTCTTCTTCTTTATTTCATCATCTTTCATTGTGGCAGCAGGTTGGCCCGGGGCCAGATTCACAAATGTATTCTGAAGATAGATCTTAAAAGAGCACTATGCAAAATCACTGAGGGTCAGCTGAACTGAGGACCCTTTAGACTCAGCTGACAAAAAACATGGAATAAGCACGTAATCTATCAGTGAGTTGGGCCAACCATGAGAACTGTGTAGACTCAACCAACAAATTATGTGCCTATTCTGTATTTAATGTCAGTTGAGTCTAAAGAGTCCTCACTTCAATCGACCCTCGCCTATTTTGTATGGTGCACCTTTAAGAAATGACTTAAGGAGAAATTTTAGGAAGTCCTTAAGAAAGCTCTTAAGTGCAGCTCCTCTTTATGTTCTTACAACAGTCTCATTTTTTGCAAATGTCTTTAATTTTCCTTACAAAACTCCTCAGAACAGGACCTAGATTAATTATGATTAATAAACTTTAGGTTTACTGCCATTGAGGCTAGGAGACTGAATTAAAATTTTCATTAATTAAAATAAGCACCTTCGTTGATATTAATGCTGTCAGGTAGTAGAAAACTTGGTTTCATATATTAGGCTACAAGAAGTGAGTATATGAAAGGATTTAACCACTGTTTGCTGTAATTTGTACATTAAAGATAATAAGAGTAACTGTAAAATTTGCTAGCATAATTTCAGTAGATGTAGACCTACACCAAATAATGCTTTACAGTAAATGTTAATCTTAAAGGTGTACTATGTAAAATTACTTTGATTGATTGACATGTGGACCTTAGACTCAAATGACTAAAACATGGAATAAGCATGGTTCAGTCTACATGGTTCTCATCGCTGATAGATTACGTGCTTATTTCATGTTTTTGGCAGATGAGTCTAAAGGGAACTCACCTCAACTGACCCTTTTTTTTCAATTTTGCATAGTGCACCTTTAATGCTAGGTGTAGGGAAACCTATGAAGACTTTGAACTATAACCAAATTGTCTAAAATGTGTTTGAATGTGTAAAATTAGAGTCTTTGCTTTTCACTGTAGGAATTTTAAGACAGATGAGGGGTTGCCTTAAAGTTAAGGGGGTGGGGGAATCAAGAGCTTTTGAGAACTTTATTTAAGAATACAATTTATTCAGAAGTGTTCTCAGGAAGAAACACGAGAAGAAGGAAGTTAAGAAAATACATGAGAACTGTCTTTGAAAATATCCATTTTTCATATTTTTCTTTTTCTTCGGACGTAAAATTAGGATAAAAATGACACGTGCTATTTTTTTTCCTTAAGAAAGTGATGTGACTCCGTCCTCTAGTCATCAGAAAGACTCTCCCATAAATAACCAGAAGGTCACGGGTTCAGTTCCCACATAACATCCCAGTCAAAGCAATCCATGACCAAGATAATGAATGCATTTCCTCCTCCACTCTTGGTTGCTCTCACGTGTGTGTGTGTCTCAGTGGTATCTGTGAAGAGATGTGTGAAATATGGCGAGAGAAGTACTCTACTAAAACACAAAAACACAGAGCGTAGAATCTGTGACGTCTTCCTCACTGCCTCCAGTCTCCTCTGCCTCCCCATATGGGGCGCGTGGAGGACCCAGGCAGGCGAGGAGAGCGACGTCACACACACACACACACACACACACACACACAGTCTGTGCTGTTGTGGTGGTGGTGGGCCTGAGTTAGACTGTGTCTGGAGGTTTGGGTTTTAAACAGCCGAGCCTGAGCCAAACACCCACCACCGAAGAAGAAGAAGAGCAGGAATTCCTCCTGACATCAGCCTCAGCTAGCGCTAGCCTTGAGAAGAAGGACAAGTTTCCTCCTCTGTGTGTGCATGTGTGTTTGTGTGTGTGTGTGTGTGTGTTGTGACAGTGGGAAGCTGCAATGTAATTGCTGACACTGTCCAGAGGATTGAATGTAATGAAGGTAGCTGGTTACAGGCTGCTTCATTAGTACAGCTGGGCCCGGGGCACTCCCTCTGTGTGTGTGTGTGTGTGTGTGTGTGTGTGTGTGTGTGGGCATGTGAAACTCAGCATCCTGGGAAATAAGGAGAGTCGAGTGGTACACACACGCGCACACACACACACACACACACATTACCACCCACCCACTCACGCATTAACAAATACATCAACAAGCACTGGCAGCATGTGGAGCATGTTGGTTGTATTTTTAATCCATAGGAGTTCATTTCCTCTATGTGTCTGCTGTTTTGGGTTCTTCTTTCTCTGTAAACATTACCGTGGTGCAACTAGAAATCCTTCCCGCTAACGGCCAGGCTATTTCTTCCCTCAGCAAACCCCCACGCCTTACTTTTTTTGAAAAAGCCATGTTAGGTACAGTGGGGTGTAAAGGAATAAAAGATGTACAACAATTTTTTTTCCTCTGAATGTGACTGGCTGCTGTTTGTGTGTTTTTAACTTGAGCTGCACTGAGGGAAATTCGGTTCTGATGCACTCTGCCACAAGGCAATCAACTCATTTTACTTGACAGTAATGTTTCAAATGTTGAAAAGACAGTGTTCTTCCATGTCTGCTTAAAGAAGGCGTCATCGCTGACCTTCATCGTGCCGAAACAGGAAGTCGCAGCCGGACATCCCATTAGCATAATGTTGCCTGGTGTGCTGCTGCATAGTTTCGGCTGCTGCAGAGTTCCGCTTTGCTTTGTTCCACTGATTTCACGATGATTGTCGGCACAATGCGCTAAAGCCGCAGCTGTGCTGATCAGGCTTTTGTTTTGCCTTTTCAGAAGCGTGGCTGGCATGAAATGGGATTTGTGGGCAGGGAGTGGGGGCTGGTCACAGGGAGGGCAGCCGGTGGACCAGACGATGATGAGGCTGCCATCTTCGCCACATGGGGACCCTCTCTCTCGTCCAAACTGCTGCCGAGATGCAGTTTAGATTAACTTTCCACTTAGTGAACAACGTATCGCTTAAAATGTGGCCGCGTCTCCCGCTTTGGGAATCGTGTTGACAGTTGCGCCTCTTGAGAGATGTTTCCCACAACCAAAAATGATTCCCTTTATCTGTGTGAGTTTGACCTTTAGCTCTGATTGGAGACCTGCCATTGATCTGGGACGACCATCTGCTAGCCTAACCTTGACCCTTTAGCCCGACCACAACCTCTGACCACTCCTTATCCCTCCCTCTCCCGCCCGTCCCTCCTCCTGCATGATCACAGAGGAGCAGAGAGCACATTAAGCCTCCTCTATGAGGACTAATCAATACCTGATCTGATTAGGCCTCAACGCATGCATTTCACTACGAGCCCTAAAAGCCAACAGATAAAGAGCCCCTTTGCTAATGCTAGCCAATAGCCATCCATTTCCGAGCCCATCCAACCCTCCCGTCTTCAGTCATATTGAAAGAGCTGAGAGAGTTCCCAGCTCAGATTCTTCCAGCTTTGTCTGAGGATTCAAACTGGACTGTGTAGCTAAATCGCGGCGGTGCTGGTGCAGGCCTGGGTTTCCCTGCATCAGCACCCTGGAAGGATGGAGGAGGAGGAGAAGCTGGGGGGGAGGGGGAGAGAGGAAGGGATGTGGAGGAAGAAGGGGAGAGAGAAGAGGGAAGCTTCTAACGGGAGGTATCAGAAATGTGCAGCTATATTGATGTCAGTGTAAGCACATTTCTATTGAAATCAATAGAGCTGCTCTCGAAGCCCGTTTCAGCTTCTCACAAGAGAACGGTACCTGGGCTCGCTAATGGAGCAGCCATAGATATACACACACAGAGAGACGGAGCTAAGTGGGGGAAGAAAATGGGAAACAATATGTCAGTGGGGTGCACGCTCATCTGTTTTTGTGTGTTTTTGTCAGCCTGTCACAATATTAGCCATGTCGACTTCTACATATCTGGCTTTCCACGCTGGCAGCCAACCATAAACTGGTGAGAATGAATAATTTTGTTAATTGCCAGCAAGTTATCTGTATTTTGCAAGTGCCCAGACGGTCTATGTGGGTCTATAGTCAAAACTGCTGTAGCATCATTAGAGCCTTACAGCTAAAGTGTGCATGGAGAGGTAACAGGGCAGCACGTAGTCAGTGCCCTTGTAGTCCTTTATTCTTTAAAATTCATCACCCACTGCCTATTTAGCTGCACCTTGCACTGCTAAAGTCAAACGCTACCTCTGTGGGTTTCAGTCCCACAAACACACCAAATGACATCTAGTGCGGCTTTTTAAGGAAACCAAGCCTAGATAAATGGCTTCAGTCATGCATTGCATATACATGTTACACACTCATGTGCCCAGAGATGCAACCACACACACCGCACATTCAGAGTGTATGTGTGTGTGTGTGTGTGTGTGTGTGTGTGTTTGTGTGTGTGTAAACAGCTGTTGGAAATGCCAGGGAGAGCTGACTAGCCGTAGGCCCTCCGCCATCGAAATGTCATGCTACACAGGGAAAGAGCTGCGATACCCCCCCCAACCCCCACCACACACACAAACACACACACACTCACTCTCGCATTCCTCTCGGGCTATATGATAATACCATGCGGAGGCACAGACACATTCATCATGCCTGTTGTCATTAGAAACAGGCCTCGTTATAGTTAAAGCCTGTGATTTATGATTAATATTCACAGGGGGTGTGGCGGATCGTCAAGCCCCTCCAATCAATTGATCTCGGCGAGGAGGGAAAAGACAAGAGCGAGTGACGAAGGTGGGAAGTGGG
>OMKZ01047629.1:21418-36637 GCA_900302535.1 Neoniphon sammara | reverse complement strand
TGCATAGCATGACATCTGGTAGGATTCATGCAACACACACACAAACACACGCACACACACGCACACACACACACAGATGTTAAGTGGGAGACCTGGAGCCTGACATGACTAGAAATATAGATAATTCTTTTCCATCATAATAATCATTCCTCAGCTGAAGAGCGCTCGCAAAGGAGTACACTGTAGTTTTAATGATAATTATGTGTCTATGTGTGTGTGCGTGTGTGGTGCATTTAGTATCATTTAGGAGAAATTATCATCATGCCATACTCAGCGTGGTGTTACACAGAACTGGGGAGAGACTTAAGGTATGCTCAGCAGTAGCCTATTTTCTAAAAGAGTGGGATGACACAAAATGAGATCAACTCTTGAGGGCATAATCGCAATAGAGCGGGGAGCAGCGAATGTAGGCAGTTGTTCCTGTCTTCATCAATATAAATATCTTGTGCAAAGCTGCAATGAATTCTGGGTGTGATGTCACAACACCTCTAACTTCTCTCTACAGTATTTGCAGTAGGCCTGCTTTTCTAATTCTGTTCTCTTTCTTTTTGTTGCCATCACTCCTGAGAGCGTTCTTGCTCAGTTGGGCCCTGCATGCTCACATCTCAGAGTCTATATTAACGGTCTACTGAAATATGAACAGGGAAACATGAAAATGAAAAATTCCAAGTGACATGATGCATATAATATTTTGAGTCCCAATTTGCCTTCACCATGACACAGTGTGGAAATTATATATTGAGATGATGCTCACTGAGCTGTTCACTGAACCGAACTGTTATGCAGGTAGTCACTCATTCTTTCAAAGCAGCATTGTCAGTGTAGATAGTCAGAAGTGAAATTGTGTTGTGCTGTGGTTCTGCAGTAAAAGCTGTTTAGTCTGTTTCATATTTATTGTGCTATCCTCAACATGATAATGTGCTTTAAAAAGATTAGCCTTAAGAGGTCATTTTGATGGCAGCCAGTGGAAACAGTAACATTTATACAAACAGTAGTTTTGTACGCCAATGTGCATATACTTCCAACAGGGTTATGGTTCTGCTTAGAACTATTTTCTTGTAAAGTAACATTTAAAAAGAGAGCATTCAAAGATGCTTCTCTAAATTGAATGGTTCTAAAAAGTGAGCGTTCATACAACTCTGTAGCATGCTGGTTGGAGTGTTTTGGTTTTAAATAGTGTGAGAGGGATTTTAAAGCTTGAGCCCAAAATTAGCTCAAAATCTCCATATGCCTGCAAGTGGGGACAGGCACAGAGAGCATTCATGAGGACAAATGACTTAAAGGAACTCCTTTTTCATGAAACATACATAGAAAGATTCTACCTCAACTGCACTTTCAGTTTTATTTTTGTGATCCATAAACATGGTCATTATTATTGTGCAGCTATTGTCATTTAATCTCAGAGATTTGCAGTGTGATCATTTCATCGAGATGTTAGTTAGCAACCTACAGCAAAGACAATCTCCAGGATTGCTCCACTGTTGTTTAAGTAATTTCATGGCACTTAATATGTTATTTTGTGTGACACAGTCAAATGCATATCACTCATAAACAATGGAGTGAAACAAACAATTAAACAGTCTCTTTGTATCCTTTCCCATTTTTCCAATCCGTTTCTAATTTTTCTTTTTTCCTCTTTCTTTTTCCTTGTTCATAGAGGATTGTAGGTAGAACTAATGCAACCAAGTGCTTTAAAAAAGGAGTGTGGCACTACAGGATCCCAATTAAAGGGAAAAGTCAAAGAACCTCTAAAGGTGGAAGTTGCAACTTTATGCCTTTGATTATAGGCATTTTTATCTAAGGATACATTGACATACTAATTCTGTAATTAGTAATTAGGAAAATCCATTCCTATTTGATAAAAGACAAAAATTCAGTTTACTGGCAGTTTGATTTGGTTGGAGGAAACCATCCATATATTTACAAGCAGCACACTTAAAAATAAGGGTTTAGTAATAAAGATGTGGTTAGGTGATGTGGCTCTGCCTCTAACGCTAACAGCCAAGCCACATGCAGCCACCAAGCCTCTGGCATGGCCATCAGCTGTCAGCTGCTGAGTGAATGCTCTCTTTGAAATCAATTAAACCTGCTACACTGTCTGTACGGCATCAGATGGTATTGTCCTGGGAACATCCACTGCCAAAATTTGGCTACATTTGATTCTCAGTGGATTACATGCTTAGCCCTTGTGTCTTTTAATGTTCTGATTTTACACTGGCTCTTTTTGTATAATATCGTTGGTTAAATCCACTGCTGAACACACTGTCAGTGTAACTTTATCATTAGAAAGAGAGGGCTCAGATAGGGTCTTAAGGGATGAAAATGACAGTTTTCCTTTTCATTTTCTTAACAATTAATAATGAAAAGCACTGGACACACGATAATGTGCCATTTAACTCCTGTTGATCTTCTGTTAACGGATGTTATAAAAAGGATTTTGGTGTGTGATTGTGCAGTGTCAGAGATTATCCCTCATAAGAACATACACGGTTCAGACATTTCATATAAGCACAGCGTTTCAACAGCGGATCAACCAATATGTGTTTTTGAAGCCCAGTACTAATGACATTGTTTTTAGACTGAAGTCACTGATAGTTGATGTTCTGTAATGAGCTTCAGTATCTGTAAATTCAGTACTCTGAGGATGGAAAAGGCTGTAAAACAGCATTTAGACGATGCAACATGAAAACTAAGTACTATTAAAACTAAAGTAGTTATTTTTTTAGATGGCTTAGCAGCTCTTTAAGGCATAATGGCCCAGCCCACCTATTCAGTGGTAGGGAAAACTCTGAGATATTAAAATTAAAACATTTATAAAAGCAAACAATTAAATGAAAAAACAAACAAACAAAAAAACAGAAAAACAAATTTTTACAGGCTTTGGTCAGGGAGGAATATCAATCCAATCGGCAATAGAAAGTAGTGACTGACCAATGTGCAATATTTAATTAAGGGCAATATAGGCTCAATTTTCATCAGGATCCAACCATAATATTAAGCTTAGTTTCATCTTTGCTCATCTATGTATCAGAAAATGTGTTGGCCTAGGCATCCTGTGTGACTCAACTGGTAGGCTAAATGTGTCATAGCAGCAATTGCAAGATTCTGGTTTTAAATCCACAGCTGAGCAGATAAAAAATTGGAGCAATGCAATATCAATTGTTTAGTTAGAGGACTTATGGCGCTGCAGCTCAGTGGACAGCTTTGAGCTTTTGTAGCTTTTTGTAGCTCGCACACTTATTGAAGTCATTCTACTTTTCCTTTAATGTTTCCATCTGCTCCAGATTCTAGATGAGCCTTATCCACTAGGCTCAGTTTTTCAAACTTTTCAGATGGGATTTTAGTAATTTTTTCAAGACTGCTAAATGAGATTCTGATTATTATTGCTGTAATGATTAGTCAATTAATTGATTAGTCGATCAACAGAAAATTGGTCAATTTTAATTTTGATAATTGATTAATCAGTTTAAATTTGTCAAGTAAACATATCAAACAGTTGCTAGTTACTAGCTACTTCTTATTTTTCTCCATTTCATATCGCTGGAATGGAAACCGTTTTTTCTTTTTTTTTCTTTTTTCTTTTTTTTTTCTGTTGGACTAAGTATATTGCTTTTGACTGCGGTAACTTTTGACAGAAATTTGTCATTATGTTTAGCATTTTATTGTCAAAATGAATAGTCAATTGCTTGAAAGATAATCAATAATTGCCAAGCCCAGCTGGTTATTCAGGTCGGGACTTGTAATTGGTAATTAAATACTACCATATGTATATCTGTGTTGTTCAAAGCTCAAAGGCAAAAGTTGAGATAGGATGGGTTTTAGACACATGAAGGGTGTTAAATATATAACTAAGTGAAGAGGTAATATATCACCATGCAAAATACTGTAATAATAATAATACTGCTCTGTTATTTGTTTTCTTGGCTTGAGAATAAAATGTGTTGTAATGCTGGTCACTTGCTTGAAGCCATCCTCCATCCTTGAGCAGCTGAATATGCAGGAGGAGTGTTTATTCCATAACAGAGTACAGGCCCGAAAGTTAAGTCACTGGTATTGATCAGCAACTCTGTCAATCCTCTGCAAATATAGTATGGCCTCTTTGTGCTGTGGGAAAAACCTAGTAAAAGTAAAAACCTTGCTTAACGCTTATTTCAAGTCAAGAAATATCAATCACATAATTTTGATCTTGTAGTACACGCATCAGAATGATAATGTCAAATAATGTTTTGAAACACTGACTCAGAATCAGCAAGATCTTATCCTGGATTTCAAAAAACATGATTGAAAATCTTGATAATCATGATTAAAATCTGTATAATTCTGATTCAGATTAAAACTTGTGAAAAACTGGGTCCAGGTGACATGGATGGCCCTTCCATGTTTAGTTTACAGCACCAGCAGATTATTTTGTGGCACCAATATTATAGTCCTTATTAGGCCTACTTATTACACAGTGATGAATATATTGCTTAACCTGTCACTGTGATTGGAATGTGTTTTGTTTTGGTAAAGGCATGGGTATGAATATGAGTTGCTGTTTAATAGGCAACTTTATGTGCATATACTGATACATTTTGGTTCACAATTATTAAATCTGAAATAACTACCTAATTAACTAATTAAGAAAACTAACTAAATAAACTAATTTCAAACATAACTTACCTCCATATCAGTAATCCGATTTTGGACTTGTGTTTGTTTTATGCACGCATGCACAAAAAACATGCTGTTAATAGTGTAATGGAGGCTATACACAGGTGTATGGAGTATATACACCTTTTTGTCTCTCAATT
The DNA here is from genome assembly GCA_900302535.1 of Neoniphon sammara. Taxonomy (NCBI): domain Eukaryota; kingdom Metazoa; phylum Chordata; class Actinopteri; order Holocentriformes; family Holocentridae; genus Neoniphon; species Neoniphon sammara. The sequence continues at coordinate 31,844 of OMKZ01047629.1, read as the reverse complement.
AAGAGTATATCCACCTATCAGCCTAATAGCTATTTAAATATATAGAAGAGTATACCCACTTCATCCTCTGATCCTCTTTGGTAATGTAACCGCACCTCTTTGGTAATGTAACCGCAAATGAAATATTGCTATAGCCCTGCATACTGTTGTTTTTAACACTGACTACTCAGCGGCCAATAGTCAATGTTAAAGAAAATGGAATGAGGCTCTCCTTTGTCCATTTGAGCAGCATGCTTTTGAATTACCTTGATCAGCACTAAGCACAAGGTGCGAATTTGAGAACAGATTCAGCTTGCTTGGAAGCATAGTTCTTGTGGCCCTAAATGGTACCTTTAACACTGTCAATCTTGGGGTTTTCCCTCACTCAGAAACAGGTAGTCTGGCCTGGTCATTGCAACATATCCCCGAAACTGCTTCTGTTCCAATTTTATGCATGTATTGACGCCAGATTTGACATAATACCATCCCAGTTGTGGACCTCTTTAACTTTTCAAATCCAATTTAATTAATTTCCCCTGGCTACATGGACCAGAACAGGCACCTAAGTTTGTCAGTATTAATTAATCACTTCATTTGGCTGAGATGATATCAAGTATCCCTTATGTTTTCAGGATTAGCTAAATTTGTTGTTTTGTAGATTAATGCATTTCTTTTATATTGAGTCATATGTCATCATGCTGTAATAAATCAAACATGCACCCCTCACAATACAGCATGGAATAAATCACAAATAAAAATCTTAAGCTTTGTAATTACAACATGCAGTGAATAAAAGAAAATGGACTTTTATTTAAATGCCATCATCAAACTGATTTAAAAGAGTTTTTTTTATCAGTTACAGCCTGTATCTCCACTTTAAATATAAACTAGGTATGTCAATAGTGAGGAATCAATTAGAAAAACTACAGGCATTTCTATTTTGATTCAGCTGGAGCATAAGGACGCTTACAGTTTTGAATATGATGATAAGAAGTTTAACTTTCCAACCAGAAGGATAATAAAAAAGAGATACTCATTATAGTTCTTACTACTGAAGTAAAGGTGTTCTAAAAATAAAATTACTCATTCCTGTCTCACATTCCCTACATTTATTTGATATTCAAACAAATGTGCTATTATATAGAGCTGGGTTTTTAGCTGTATTTCCTCTCTTAACTTCCAGCAATGCTAAATATATCCATAGTGGAGGTTCAGGAAAATCCCGCAATTGTAATTAAGTCTGTTTAGTTATGGTTCCTATTAGCAAGGGCAAAGTGCTGTGAGCTGTTTTTTACTATTTTGGCACAAGTCTGTGATCCTGTCAAAATGGTCCAGCAACAGGAGGGTCACAGCTTGATGAGAAACACAGATGTATTCTTGGCCTTGGCCAGCCACGCAGTTTTCAGCCGCAGATTCAGTGTCTTCCTCAGCCGCTTAAAGTCTCTTTTCATCAGCCATCATGTGTGATTAGACATTTATTTACGCCTTGACACATAGCATATTACTTGGTAGAAACTGCACTGAGATTTTGTATTCTCTTTGGTGCACCTTTCACTGAATGGCTTTACTAGACAGCTTAGTGTACCGTATTCCCGCCCCCCCCGCCCCATTCCTTGGCTACCTGAATAGGGATGCATTAAATTAGAAAGAATTGTTATTATAATTTATCTGGATACCCCAGCAGCTACATTAAAAGAATGTCTGGCACTGTGTGCTGAGTGCTAAGTGTGCCAATAACGTTAACTCCACAAGGAATTTCATCAGTCAGCTTCTGAGCAAAAAAACTGACTTTATTAGTTCTCCCGTATTAATTTTCCAGCGACAATAGAACTTCCACAAATCCATATAAAAAACATTCAAATTTTCTATATATCTGTACTTTATAATTGCTTTTGAAAATTTTAATTAAGATTGATTATATAAACTCACTATATTAGAGATTGTTTTTTTTTAATAGAAAATGTAATTTAGTGGACGATCATCTGTAGAATTTCTGAAATGATCACTTTTTAGCTGTATTACATTAGTCTTAAACAACAGTAATGGTGCCTCTAAACCTTCCCAAAACATTGGATGTTTCAGCTATGACATATTAATTGCTAAACAAGATCCCTAGGGATTTTATAGATACCTATTATACAGTATGTCCCTGTAATACATGGCTTGGTAATTAATTATGTGCATAAGAAAATACAGCACATTATAGTATGCTCTAATAAGTGACATGTAACAGAGCTCTGCTGACAGGAGTTCCTTAAGGTGCCTTGTTAGCTCATTAGGCTATTCAACACATTGTGAGTTTCAGTTTGAATCTTTCCCATGGCCTAATTGACATGTCTTACCCTCTCTATCTCATTTTTATGTCTTTTTCCACTGTTATCTATCTGTCCATTATCTAATATGAAAAGAAAAGTCTTAAAAATATTATGTGAAAATAATTCACCAACTCCTGTTTATCTACATCTTAATTTTTGTCTAAGGTGTTTTCAAACTTACTTCCAGTTCTACCCTTTATTAGTGATACCAATACGATTTTAGCACACAATGTCTCACTATATTGTTAAGGCAAATGACTGTTTGAATGTATTTCCAAATGTTTTCAATTTAGACTAACAATTTAAAAACTGGACGCTCCTAGATCACCAGATGTCCCTACAAAGTTTTTTTAAGATGTAGGCGTTTGAATCAGTCAGTGCCAACATTTGGCACTATTTTAATACCTACCTGGCCACTAATGTTTTTCCTTCTGGTTTCAAACATGCAGTAGTTCAGCTGGTCCCTGAGAAACTTAGTCTTGACCCCTTATTGCTTATAAACTACAAGTCCTGTCTGGTTTTTGTGTATTTCATAGCTCTGCTCTCCTCATAGTGACCAATGACCTTCTTTTAGCAACACGTGCCAAGGAATGTTCATTTTAATTCTTTTAGATCTTTGTTCAGCCTTTGACATGCTATTTTATGAGATTACCTGAGAAACTGGATTACTCTCAGGGATAAAGTTCTGTACTGGTTCAACTCCTGTTTTTCCAACAGAATGTTTTATGTTAAGAAAGGCAACTTGCGCTTGTCCTCAGCTGTCATTACATCTGCATGGGGTCCCACAGGGTTCAGTTTTGAGCACCATCTCGTTCTCCATTATATGCATCCATCTGGACATTATCTGCAAATATAATATTCACAGTAATAACATAAATTTCAGTTTTGCTGGCAATAAACAGCTGTGTTCCCCTGTAAAGCCTAATGACTCAAACAGTTTAACTACTCTCAAAAACTGCTTCACAGATATTAAGCTCTGGATGTGCCAGAATTGTTTATACCTAAATAAATTCAAATTAGAAATAGCTCATTTTTGCCTTCCTAACTCCAGAAAACTAATTCAAAATAATGTAGGCGCTCTGTCTGCCAATGCAAAGCCAGTAGGAAGAAACTTAGGAGAAACTGTGATGCCAATTTGGTCTTTAATGAGCAGGTTAGGAGAGTTGTTTAAGCTTGTTTCTTGCAACTGAGGAATATTTCCAACATTAAACACTTTGGGAAAAGTCATCCATGCCCTCTTCTCTTCTCTTTATCTTTTGTCACTTTCTGTATACCTGCCTCACCTCTAATTTGCACAAAATGCAGCAGTTCGGATTCTAACGTTTCACTGAAAACTAAGCCACTTTTTAAAGCTCGTTTTGTTTTTATGTAACAAACTACAAAATTATTAATAATATTATATCATTAAGCAGGAAGTGAAAAACAAAACTGTAAAAGATAATCTGAAAAATAATAAAATTACAATAAAACCCAGACACTGATTTAATTGGCTCACAGTGGTGCTTAACTTGATTTTTATGCTCGCACCCCACTGTGCCAGTTCCAACTCTGGAGTGGGATACAGTGCCTCCTGAGATGCACTTTGATTTGATAAGTACGTAAATCAAGACTTTATCACCTTCACATTATGATCCATGGATTCCTGACTGTGAGTGAAGCCAATCTGCATGCACCTTCCTTTCTGCACTAGAAACCTTGTAATATGTTTCTCTCTCATCTGTTTCCTGATGTAAAAGAAGATATTGACATACTAATAAATTTCCAAAAACATCTCTTGTGATATTGATTGTGGAGTAAGCAATCTGACAAGTATCCACAACTTAACAATAAAGATGTGTCCTGCCAGGGATCATCAAAGGACTGCCAAGAAATCTTTTAAAAGTGCTGCAGATGCCTGGTGAATTTTGTGTTTCTATATGGACAGACCCCCAATTTGTCTCTGCTTTTTTTTGTCCATCAGTATCTGATCAACTTATTCCTTTTAAAAACTGAAGCAGGTAGTAAGATACAGTGCCCCAAAATATTCCCAAAACATCCCTGGACACCCTGAACCAGACAGCCGTCATCCCTTACATGTTACTCCACGTAAAATGTCCCCTTTTTCATCCTGGCGACAGGTGCTGCTGCAGCTAGACAGGGCGTCCGGAGATGTTGCGGAAATATTTCAAGCCTCTGTCTCCTCCTGCCTTGCACAGCTCTTGACAGCAATGATCAACACATATTTACACACATATATTTGATCAGACAGTGACATGCAAATATGTATAATCAAGGAGAGATATCATGTTGGAGGTTTTCTGAAAGGTGCTATCAACAGTGTGCATTTACCATCAGCCTAGATTATATCAGATTTTTTAAAAATGTTTTATTATGATTTTTATCCAATTAATATCATCACTGCAGGTGCCATCATTACAATTTTCCACCTTACCAATAGGAGGGAGAAAGAAACCAAAATTTGAATAAAGCCGTACAGGAGCCAAGGCACACTCAAATCCTCTGCATGCATGTTAAATAGGCCAAATCTAAATAGGAACAGCTAAAATGTGCACATCTCAATTCACTAAAGACCCATGTAACTTAACGCATGCCTGAATCAGACAAAAAAGTCACTGGTGTTATCAGAAGGATCAGCAGTTTGGCTCATCTGACATGCATCTGCACACTGTACTATGGTTTGATTTCCCTTACTTAGTAGAGCACTACTGAGTCTGCAAAAGAAATTTGGATAGATTAACAACTGTCTCCACTCCATAAATAATAGATTACGTAAGAGTTTGGTGCACTTGTCCTGCATGAAAATGAGTTCAAATTCTGATTTTGACATGTCGTACTTTCCATCATTACATCAGATTGTCGGTCAAGATTTACCAGTAATAGCTGAGTATAGCCATGTTGTGCTGTTTCAGTTCCTTTTAATAATTAAAAATCAAATTGTGTTCATAGGAAGGGTCTTATAGCTTGCAATCATACTGCTAAGTTTTCCATGTTCTTGTGACTCTTGTGCATTTACTGCTTGGGATGATCTGCCCTTAGAACACAGAAGTTATCGTTGATACTGATTCACTGCAAAAATGCACGTTTATGCACAGATTAACCATTTTTTTTAAAGAATTTTCTGATTCAGTACAAGGTGCTTGGTTGTTGTGTTACCACAACGAACAAGTCGGTTCTCAGTGAGACTGAATCATGTTTGTTCAGTTATGTCTCTTTTAGACAGGTGTACGCATGCACACACACACACACACACACACCACACAGACCTATGCAATATGTGGATGAATGCCCACAATTATGCAGGCATGCATTATTTCTCAACTGTGTACACACACACACACACACACACACACACAGTCCCCCAAAGGGAACTTTGAGCTTCATAATTATCTTCAACAATGATTACTGTTGCTACAATAAAATGCTATTAAAAAGTGAAATATGACAGGGCTTATGAAGCTACCCACAACATGGCCTCTCCCTTTGTCTCCCATCTCAAAATTATCCTGCCTGAACCTCTGTAGACTCACCGTCTTGACAGTGCTTCACAGTAGCTTCCTCTTCATGAACAGCCCCCCCACCCACCTCCCCCCTTGCCCTCACTTTTTTTTCTTCTTTTCTTCTCCAGAGGAGTTTTCTGTCTTGGTTCACACACACAGATAGACACACAAAGTCAGACACACAGACACAAAGACATACATGTACACAAAAACACAAACACACACACAATGCAGCTCCCCAGTGAATGAGGGCGTGTGTCTTCTCCAGCACTTGGCAGAGTCCTTCTTGTTTATTCATATTTATTACCAATAAAATATGAATGACAAAACTCTCGTGGACATTCTCTGTTCCCCTGGCTCAACAGGCGTAGACACACATGCAAATGCATAGAGGAAAGCACGCAGTAAAACATAAAATTGTGTCCAAAAGTGCCCTCTCCACACCTCCCTCCCCACCCTCTGTTTTCTCTGCATTGCTGAAATTTTGATGTGGAAAAAGGCTGTCGGGCCATTTAAAGACTGTGTGTGTGTCTAAGGGAGCAGGCAGAGGGTTTTAGAAAGGACAAGTAGGAATGCACTTGGAACTTACATCAATGTTAAATAAATAAAAAAATAAGATTGCATGTCAAAACAAGGCCTTTCCTCCATCTGCTGGGTTTGAGTGAAGAGAGCAAACAACATTGTCTGGGTGGGTGGATATTGACGTACACTGAGCCTTAATAACTGTACAGCTTTCTCAAGAAAATATAAACCTAACCACTTTCAAATGAACCTCAGTCTCCTAAATCCCAAGCAGGCTGCCCTTACGTCGCTGTGACATGCTCCTGTTTTCATGTAACCTCTGACAAAATTTTCACTATCATTTCATGTGAAGGGTGAAAGACTGTTTTCTTGCATCTTTAAAACGTGAAATGAATAGAGGTGATTTTTTTTACACATCTATTTAACAAACGACGGTTGGGGTTCACAGTGGGTGTTAATGGTTTGGATGTTTTCCCTATTGCTACGCTGCGTAATAGGTATTTTGTGATTACATCTGTAGCCTCTAACAGGATTTACATGTTATTACAATGATCTTGGGCAGTTTCATTAATATTGATGTTCATGAGCATCTCTCTCCCCCAAATAACCACAAGCCTAATCTGTGATGTCATTTAGAGACACTATCTTGAGCTGCTCCATTGGCAATGAATGAAAGACTGAAATTGTGAACGGATAGAACATTTCAGCAATTACACCCACATGAGCTTTACTTAATAGTAGGGCTAACGTTTGTGAACCAGAAAATGTGCTCATATCCATGGAAAATCACCCTGGGTAATGTCACAAAGTGTACAAAGGCGTTCTCTTATTCATTGTCACTGAAGCAGCTTGAGGGCCTCTTAATGCCATCACCCATTAGAGTACTGGGTCTATTGTTTGTAGCTGTGAGAGATACTTCATTTTTACAAACCTAGACTGAAATTTACTGAGAACAATAAAAACATGTTTGATGAAGACTAGTTTTTTGCTTGAAGGCAATGTTCTGGAATTTAGGAAGCATAATTTACCGAACACAAACAAAAGCCCCTTTCTGTCCGTCTCAAAGTTGTTGTTGTTTTTTTCCTTTTATACCAGTAATTGGTCACTGCAAAATTATAATCACTTACATTTGAAAGCTGTTTAAGACTGAACATCCATCAAATTAGGAAGTAAGAGAGCAAAATTTCGTGGTGATAGGAATTAAAGAATCAGAGAATTAGGTCTTAAGGGTGTTGTTACTTTATTAAGGTATTGTATTTTCTAGTGGACCTGAAATATCAGCATGAATGCTAACACTAAACTTTTAAATCAGCCTCCCCTGACAACATGAAAGCTAATCATAGCAGTCAGCGGATGTGATTTTTAGCACAAATGCAAATTCTATAAAATGGCAAATACATTCAGTGACCCACAGTTTTCTTGCGCTGACATTAACCATTTTGGAAGCTGCAGACTCCTAGTGGCTCCTAGTTGTGCTAGCTGTGATGCTAACTCCAGGGAAAGTTAGTGTAATCTTGTCCCATTGGTGAGGGCTGACGTTAATTCCCCGGGACAGGAGTGTAGCGGTGTGTGATTTAGCGGCGTATGCTAAGTGCTGCTGGAGCTGCAGGCTAGTCTATGGGCACCAAGGCAGAGAAGGCAAGCTGGGAAAGTACTGACTGACTAACTGGCCTGATTAGGCCGGGTGTGAGATGACATGGATCAGATACACACACTTACCCTGCCGGAAAGACAGATTGGCAGAATATGGAAGGCTGAAAGAGGGACAGAGAAAAACATCAAATAGATTAAGAGGAAATGAGCGAAGTGGATGAAAATGATTAGCAGACAGGGATGCAAAGTTAGAAAACAAGGGAAAGGGAGGATGAAGAGATACAGAGACAGTAGGTTAATTTTGTGGATGTGATGGTTTCCTCCTGGGGTGTTTTTCAGCTCTGCTGGACTGTGGTGGTGTAAGAAATTGGCTGAGATGCAACGCAGCATTCGCATCATGGTTTCATTAGCCCTCATTCAGCCCAAGGCATTTCACACTGCATTTCCTCTACTCATCTGCTTCTCTCAGATCTGCTCACATTACAGGAAAAAGGTAACATAGTCTTAGACTCTACTGAATTAGATGGGAACTTGGTTAAGATGTAGAATTTATTTTTTTTGGTTTATATATTTATTTATTTTTTTACAAAGTTCTTATTTTTATCCCAGTGAACGTTATTGATCAGTGCAGACATTTTTACGATTAAAGTAATTGAGATACTTTTCCCCACCAGTAAAATCAGATTATGTTTATTTCAGGGTTATTTAATACATACATAGCTGGCTCATTTCTGTGAACATTGCCTACTGGCATTGTTTATGTTCAAATAAAGACAGACAGTGAAACGGAGATCTGGGAGAACTTCTACTGCCTATGCATACAATCACTCTGTGTTTATGTGTGTGTTTGTGTTTGTGTCTGTCTGTTTAGGGTATGATGGGTGTAGTGGGCTGGATGTTGCTCCTACTCTCCCAGATCATGGTGCCTGTGGCGTCCCAGAAGCCTCCAGGGCTCAGTGTGGGTGTGATCTTGGGACAGACACGCCCTATTCCCGATCAGGATCTCCGCCCATCCCGGCGACCCGATGATGCTCTTGACATCAACGTGGTAACACTGAGGATCAACCAGACAGACCCAAAGTCTGTGATTACGCAGGTGAGGTGTTGCACTCTCGCTCCATACTAATCACACTGTTTAATTTCAAACTATCTTGCACAGTTCATGCACACACAGGCACACGTCAATGTCTGAGTTTGTTTTGTTGTGTCCCAAGGTGTGTGAGCTTCTGTCGCGCACACGTCTCCATGGCATTGTGTTTGCTGATGGCACTGATCAGGAGGCCATCGCCCAGATCCTTGACTTCCTCTCTGTTCAGACACAACTTCCAGTCCTGGGAGTCCATGGAGGGTCCTCTATGATTATGGCTGACAAGGTGAGTGACTATGACACACACAGGCATGTGTAGGCACAAATGCGTCCATGCATGCGCGCGCACGCACACACACACACACACACACACACACACACACACACACACACACACACACACACACACACACACACACACACACACAAACACAAATACACACATACACACACACACACACTGAGCCTACTCCTACTTCCCGGAATCCACTGAATCCACAATGTGCATGTTTGGGAAACTGAGATTTGGGTGTTGTAATCCCTGCTCTCGGCCGGCTCTGAATGTTAAAGGATAATTCTTTTCAACCTACACCGTATTTCTTGAAATGTCCTGGCATGCTAGCAATCAGTTCACACTCATTTCATTCACAGATTACATATTTAGCCACTCAGTCCACCCAAAATACTCGACACAATCCAATACAATCCGATGGGCTACAGCATGAAATTGCAAAGCCCCTCAATCCACTCAAATATATTCCCTTCCAAAGCTCCCACTTTAAAGATGTCTTCAGCTGGTGGGTATATGAAATGAGGACTAACCATTGCTTTTGATGAATATCTGTTATATTTGCATCCTTTAAGTTTCCGTCAGCTCTTCCTTATGTATGCCAATTTGTACAATCAAGTAGAAAGATGGTTGACTAGTATTTCAAACACAAACCGTCTGATGATGTTGATATACTGAGCACATCTTTCGGCTTTCGGAAGATGACATGTTGAGTGGTTTTGGAAGCTTTTTTTTTTTTTTTTTTTTTTTTTTTTTTTTTTTTTGCTGTCAGGGAGGCCATGTCAGATTGTTATGAATGTCTAGTTTTAGAGTAGAGACAGAGCTAACTGGTGTGGCAAGTTGCTAAACGTTGGTTAAATTGATGAAATACAAGTTTTGATTGATGGCTAGTATGCCAGAGAAACAGAGTTGTAGTTTTAAAAGGGAAAAGAGAAAGAGATATCGTGTAAGATTGGGGCTTCGTTATATTTTGGTGTGCTGATCAGTGCATAGCGAGAGTTCTACATCTCTTTCTTTGCTGAATTCTTTCTCTGGTAGTGACTCTGTAGACCTCGCCGGCTGATGGACTGACTGAAAAAGCTTTGATAAAAACACAACCGGTTCTTTAGCCTTAAAATCTCTTAGGGCACAGCAGCCAAAACAC
>OMKZ01047629.1:0-16092 GCA_900302535.1 Neoniphon sammara | reverse complement strand
GCTCTGTATATATCTGTTTTTGCCTTTCATCAGCTCCTTACTCTGCATGCCTTTCACCACTGCCATCTTTCTCACACTACAGTCTATGCTCTCCAGCTTTTTCTCTGCATCACTCTTACATGCTTTTATTTTTCAGTCATCCTCCATGTCTTTTACTTGCTCTCTTTCTTCCTGTCACCTCATGCCAACCTTATCCCCTTTCCTTTTCTCTTGTCATCCCCCCTGCTCTCCTCCCTCTCTCACGCCCCAGTTGGGGAGTACAATGGGATGGCAGTGGCAGGCTTGTGTGTGAGTGTGTATGTGGGTATGTGTGTGTTTGTGTATGTAGTTGGCTCCTGGCAGGATTGTATGATTTTGTGTGTGTGTGTGTGTGTGTGTGTGTGTATGTGTGTGATGTCACAGTACAGCAGCTCTATAGTTGCTCTCTCTTTTTTAATCCCTGTGCTCACAGACCACACTGCTATTTTAAGATTCTATAAACCTTTTCAAAGAAGCTTCAAGGGGAAGGCTAGTCTGTGTGCTGTGTGTGTGTGTGTGTGTGTGTGTGTGTGTGTGTGTATGTTTGGGAGAAAGACTGAGTGAGTGAGTGAGTGAGTGAGTGAATGGGTGAGTGTTTGACAGAGAAAGAGAGGGAGACAGCGTGCGCACGCAAGTGTTTATTTTACAAAAAATCGAACTTTACCAAATGTTGATGCAGTCGTATCCAGTCTGTGCTTCATCACACATCTGTCTTGATTCAGCACATAGAAGCAAAGTTAAAACCTATTTATTTAACATATTTTTATAACTGGAAAATAAAAGCACCCTCTGATTATACTGTTTCAAATTGAAATATATTCAGGGATTTTTGGGCACTTTTGCCATTCAGTGCTGCCTTCATGGTGAATTAGGTCACTCTGGTTGACCATCTCAAGCGTGGGGTTGGTGTTAGCAGCACTGCTCTGGCTTAGTTCGCATCATATCTTGGCACTCAGCAATTTAGGCAATTTTTCACTTCGCTCATAGCATCTCCTGTGGGGTCCCTCAAGGTTCTATTCCAGGTCCAGTCCTTTTCCTTTTCTCTTCATATGCTGCCACTAGGTCATAACATTACATTTCTTTGCACTCCTGCACTGTTTGCCCCTTACGTACCGAGCCAACAGTCGGCCTTTGACTCTTGTCTGACTGTCTTGGGCCATGTGTGGCTTAAGATAGTCTGTGCGGTGTGTGCAACAACACCTTCAGCTCTTGTCGGCTCTCCTGAGCAGCCTCCTAGCCGATTCAGCATGTTGAATCGGTGGCATAGGCCATTGACGACAGAGAGCTTTCTGATTGGCTGCTCAGCCTAAGCAAATCAGGGCATGAGAAGAGGAATGAAAATCCATTTTTTGTGCTAACTGGCTAGCAAGCTAGCTAATCAGAGAGAGGTAGTTGTGGTAAGCAAACCCACAAAGCAATCTGCCTGTCTGTCTCAGTTGGCACTGAAATCAGCTTGGTGTGTCCTGGGTTGTAGTGCATGCTGACAATACCCAGCTTTATCACCCATTAAGGTCCAATAATCAGTGCAGTTTAATAACCACAGCAACTTTCTTAGTGACAATAAACATGGGTTTGCACAAAGCTTTCCTCGGCTAAACAAGAGCAACTCTGAAACTTTTTTTTTTTTTCGATTCCCAGATTACATTAAAAATGCTGCAAATGATTTGGGCCCCTTTGCCACTTATGTTATGCCAAAAATCTTGGTGTAATCTTCAATTTGGCCTTTAATTTTGATAGATAAGTCGACCAACTAGTGAAAGGACATTTTTTCCAGCCAAAAACAAATTTGTTTTGCTCTAAGATCCAGAGAAAGACATTCATGCCTTTCTCTCCTTCCCTCTGGATTACTGTAACTACTTGCACATATCAGCCAGTCTTCCATCTCCTCTCTGCAGTGAGAGTAGCACATTGCCAGGCTTCTAACTGGATCCAGGAAGGTGGACTGCATCACTCTGTATTGTTGGCTTGTCATCACTGACTTCCATTGCAATTCAAAAGTGTTGTTTGGAGCTATGGATGTGTTTTTTTTTCTCTCCCCTACTTATACTTCTGATTTTCTATGACCCCATTTTACCTCTAGTGCTGTTAGTTCATTTGATATGGGTCCCTTGGATGTTCCACAGTTTAGGTTGAAGCTTAAGGGGAGTTGCACCTTTAGTGTTGCAGTCCCTTTTCTGTTGAACCCCTTTATTATATCAGGAGTCTGATATGATAAAGGAGGATAATAACTGGCCGAATACATACCATTGACAATGACGGTCAAAACAAGGAAGCTTACATATCCCAATAGTCCAGCATATAACATATGAACTGTATGGCCCTGGTTTCTATTTCTCGATTGTTGATTGTGTCATCGCAATGTCAAAGATGATGATGATTATGGTGACAATGATGATGTTGCCAATGACAATGGTGATGCTCTTGACAATGAGCAGTAGAGTCCCTGTTGTTGCAGAGAGAGCTCTATTATATCTTCATACCTGATGTAGGGAAGAGTATTATGATAGTTGGAGATAGTATTCTGTAATTTGATATTTTTTTCACATTACATGTTCACATTATAAGGGATCTTTCTAATGAACAGTAAAGGTAGGTAAAGAAAACAAAATAACATCTTAATAACATTTTGTCTACATTGTCTCATACATACCCAAAAACCGTTATCAATCAGGCATAATTTTTATTGTATTTCAGTGTTATTGTTTGAATTTATGCTCCGAAATTCCATTCAAGGGCAATTTATCCTTTGTTGTGCTAATATGTGCTCTGTGAAATTATGTAGATGAAAAATAGCATCTCCCAAAGCATCAGTGAGGAACACTATTGGGAAAATGCATTTCTCAAGTAATTAAGTTGTAGGACAGTCAATTGGGGTTTTTAGGAATTCAAATCAAGACAAAGCTTTGCATCCAAATATCTGACAACCTAAAAGCCATAGTGAACACCTGTCTGTAAAATTTATAACATCCGAGAGTCTACATTCATATATAGCATGAAGATGCAGTTGTGGGTAAAGCACCTTCCAATTTGGTTGGACTCTTGGGTGCAAATTTACATCTGGTACACAGTTGCAATGTTTTGTTTTGGTGGTGTGCTGTGCACAACCACTGGCTACCTGTCAATGTTGCTTTGGCACCTGCTTGTGCCAACACTGTTTGTCATTCATTATTTTTTCTGCTAGCATAATTGCTGGACTAAAAGTCCAGAGCAAACATATAGTAGAAGACCACACGCAGACTTATCTTTACTTTTTAAATTTTTCTTCCATTTCCATACAGATGCCCACAGCAAACAGATGCCCCTTCGTCAAGGGCAAAACAGAGAGGATATCTCCAAACACTTTATGTATGACTTTTAATTTCAAGGCATTCCATTGGACAATTACAACAATTACATTTTGACTAATTACATAGGACTCTGGCATATCACCTGCATCAAGTCCATCATGTGGGCCCAAGGGAAAACTGGAAAAGGAAACTGGAGCATCCACATGAATACAGGGATGCCAGAACATGCCAACTGCACACAGAGAGAAGCTGGGACTGAACCCAGGTTCTCGTTAGTGTGAGATGCTGGATATGTATCCATCATGCCACCACACTACCATTTCTAGCAAAGAAAATTATTACATTGATAAAAGCTTTACAAACAGCCAGATTGTTTTCTCTTCCACGAGAAAGCGTAGCAGGCATAGATGATCACGTACTGAGATGGTACTTTTTCGAAGTAATCACAACATTCAAAGGAGGTTGTCTACAGTTAGCACATTTTTAAATAGGAATGGATGAGATTAACTTAATTATACCACAGTCAATTCCAGCCTCACATTTTGACTGGCTTAGGCATTTCTGTATATGCATTGCTTCACCTTGTCCCTTTCCCTGTATTCCCCTCGATACCTGAGGCTAAGCTGATACAAAGAAACAGTCAACCCACAGAACTGTAGCAGCTGATACACAGTAACGGTTTGCCAAACTAACAGCAGCAGTTGACCAGCAGCTAATAAAAAATCAATAATGAATAAATAATGAAACTGTGGTATAATCACAATAACAAGCTTGAGGTTGTGCTATGCCGTGTGATGTTAGCGCTGCTGTGCTGTGGTCATAGGCATGAGGCCACAGGCTGAGATCTGTAGATCAACACATTTAATTTGTGTAAAACCAATGGAAGAAGTAAACGTGCACAGGCACAGTCCATTTCAGCATTCACTCTGTCCACAGGAAGGTTCTAAGTAATGTATTACTGTAACTAATGGCATTTTCCCTTTACAAGGCTGGGCCGTTCAGTGCCATGAAATTCAAGGGTCTGCATTCATTTTCACTACACCAGCCTGCTCGAGGTCCGGTTCCAGGTCCAAACCATGAAAGAGTCCGGCTCGGTTTGATATCTGGTGCTGGTGTGGTTCAAACCGCGCTGTGTGGGCAGGCTGCTACACGTTGCAACAGAACACTGGTGTGACAGACTGAACAGCTGTTTTCAGCTGCACTTGTAAGGATGGGGACACAGATTCAATTAACCTAGCTGAGTTATTCTGTTGTTTTTGTGCACAGTCATTTACTTTTTGGTTGAGAGAGATAATGCGGCCACAAAGAGCCATTTTGTACTGTTATGGAGTAATAATAATAGTAATATAATAATAGTAATAGCAAATGGAGCTAAAAATTAATCTGCCAGGTAGAGGACGATGGTTTGAACCGGATGAGACATGCCCAATAAACTGCAGTGTTAGCCTACTATCTATAGTTTAGGTTGGCTACATTACCTACATTGCAGTTGAGGTAGGTACTAATTAACAACTTGTCAGTGGACATGAGTTAACATTACTTCTCGTTTTGTCTTGGTATGTTGAGTTGGAAATAAAAATAAAACAAAACACTAAGCCTATAATCCATGTTGAGATTTATTATTTCTGTATCTGAATGGACATGACAAAAACTGTCTAGCAAATGCCGTCACTGTCCAGTAAATGGTATCATTTGCCAATAATTTCTGATGCTTGAATCTAATTTCTTCTGTATGCGTGTGTCAGTCCTCACTACCAAAAAGAGCCAGAATTTCATCTGATGTCCACTGAGTACTAATTTCTGTTATGATCAGTGTAATGGTAATAAAACACCAAAAGTAAAAACAAACCTACCAATAGCCTTCTACACTGACATAAACCATGGCAAACCAAACTGGGCTGTGCTGGGCTCACACAGCCCTTCACAGTACAGGTCTGACAGCGGAAATGAAACAAGTTAGCTGGCAAAAGTAGCAAAAACTTCCACTATTCTGGTGTAATGATGCATCTATAAAGCTGCCACTGATCCGCTCACAGTCACTGTGATTGATATGTGAACAAACAGATGCGTTCTCCAGAGCAGACACCTTCTATAGGCACTACGTCCTAACTCTGCAATTATCGAACAGACCAAATCCTGCAACTGGCATACAACCCAATCAATCATAGTTAGGGAGGTATTTGACAAAGTTGCAGGTCTTGAGGGACCAATAGCTATAGCTGCTTCTCTGTCTCACATCAATCATTTCTCAAGTGCAAACAGTGCATTCTTATTTTCATAGCTGATGTTGAGGGGAAATGGGATTTTTGGTATAGTATTGGCTCAACTATACTGATAGCTGAAGAAGTACATTTGATTTTCAGAGAAAATACCTATTTAGAATACTTTTAGTACTATAAGCTATGGTTGAGTGGATCACTTACCTCTGCATAATGGTAGTCTAGTAATGATAATCGGTACATTAGCATGTTATAAACTGTTAAGTTGTTGGGTTACACTGTGATTCATTATAATGACATCCGCAGTTCAACTTGCATACATAATATTGACATAAGTAGCTACGCAACCATGCACCAGAGACAGATAAGCAGTGCACTCGCACATAATATAGAGTAAGTACTTACACCTGCATACATGCTTAGTAGTGTATCTCACCCCCACCTAATCTACAGGCAGTCAGCCATATGCGCTAAGAGCATAGGCACATGCCTTGGGGCATCCTACCATCCATGTGCTTCACATGTTCTACTGGGAAAGAGGTAGAGAGAGGGAGAGAGGTATAGAAGATGGGAGAAGGAAACAGAAGCAGAAAAAAGAGAGAAAAATAAGATTTGAGTGAAGCATGTGTCAGAGGCATACCATGTTGGTGTCAGTTCCACTCCTCTTCCTCCATGTTAAGAGGTTCTTCTCTCCCACAGAGGGAAGAAGGGGAAAAAACAACCTTTCACCAACTGGCCCAGGGAGAGAGAGAGAGAGAGAGAGAGGTAAAAAAAAAAAAAAAAAGAAGTAAAAAAAAATGGTAATAATAGAGAGGTAATGAAGGAGAAGGAGAGTGATGGAGCAACAAGTTATTGAACTCACCTGACACATTAACTGGTTGCAAAAATAATCTGTATCCTCTTGGTCCTCTGCATGTGACTGGATACCACGGATAAAGAGAATTATATGAAAACCAGAGAAACTTACTACAAGGACTTCAGCCACTGCCTTTTTACTCTCAATGGCCAAATTGACCATTTGCCATGATGTCAAAATTTTGATTATAATTTCATATCACAGTAGCCTAATTATGGTATTTACTTTAATTTTAGTCCTCATACACTTTAGATTAAGCATCTTACAAATGTCTGTCATCACTGAATTACCTTCGCTCAGTTCAAAATCATATTGTGCAAACTCCAGCTGCTTGCCTGACAATCATTAAGCAGACCTCCAGAGTGGAGCTTTTGACCAACTGCATTTGGGCGAGATTTTTCATCGGTCTGTGGCTGGGCATCAACTGTTGTATCTGAAGCAGTGTAGCTATACAGAACATGAACTTACTCATCTGTGGATCTAATGGTGTGATCAGCAAGCTGGGAGTGGCACACACTTTAATGTAGATGTAAGGTTGATAAGCACGGTGATATTTCTTTGTTTTTTTTTTCATTTCTGCCCTACTCGACAGTGGTAGTAGAGGTAGACAGGAAAGACGGGGAGGGAGAGGGGATAACATGCAGCAAAGGGCATGGGCCAGACTCGAGCCTGCACCACCACAGTGACAACATGTGGTACGCGCTCCAAATGGTGAGGCACTGGAGTGCCCCACACTGTGAGATTTTATCTGACCACTATTATCTCTCTCCCTGCCTGTTTTTCCCCTTTCCAAAAGTTTATGTCACGGCAGTATGGAGGCAAGTCAAGGACAGACTTTGCTAAGCTCTGTGCCTGTACACTAATCCGGAGAAAACATGTTTTCATTCCAAATTGTTTTCTGTCCACACCAGTGTTTTCAGAACGTTTCAGAGCATTTTCAGAACGAAAAGTTGGTCACCCACACCAAAATGCAGGAAATGCTTGAATTTATTTAATAGACGTGAAATCATCTGAATCTGAGGCAGCAACGTCACAAGTTTACGTTTAGAAGAGACACCTGTCCATCGGTAAGCATCTGCATCCATTATTGCATTACTGTACAGGAAGTCAATGATGTCATAGCTTTAAAATATCAACACAGTAGTAGTAGGACTGGATCAGGTTTCTCATCGATGTATTGAACTGTGGCACCACAATTTAATTCCTACTGCCACAATTTCACCTGATCAGAATTTTTTTTTTGCCGTTGTTACTATGATCATTATAGCGGTCTCTACCATCTTTACCGCATCCTCTGCTGACACAGGTGTGCGTGTGCACACACACACACCTGTTCCCATGCAAAGTCCAGGTATGATGAATGTAATGAAATCCTCCGTTTTCCCCATTTTCTACACCACAACGTCAACCCTATTTTCAAATTTATCCACTTTGGAGCTCTGTTTTCAGCTCTCTCTCTACCTAGAAAAAAATAGATTGAGATTTGGTCAAACTAGTCAAATTCTGTGAAGTAATATGTAACTTGTGCACTTATTTTGGTTGCTGAGCTTATACATTAATTGACGATCCTGGTAACTACTAAAATAAGAGGAATTGCCAGCTAACCGCTGAAGTATAACACAAGCACCTCTAAAGCAAAGTGTCATGGTGTCCCTGTGCCTGAATCCGAGTCAGTTTTGCAATATGCAAGGGTGGATCCCGTACTCTTAAAATGCCGCCTACTTTCCTTCACTACCTCTTCCTTTCCTTGGTGACCCAGAAAATGATTTTGACATCACTGTCTTGCAGGCTGTCCCAATACTTAACACGAACGAATGAAGCAGCTTCAGGCTCTCCTTCTAGGGCCCTTTGAACAAGGAATCCCTATCAGGAAGGATTTTTTTTTTTTTTTGAATGCCACACCCACCTCTTATCAGCTGACACTGATGTCAGTTGAGAAGTCAATTGATTACCAGCTGTCCAACACAGTCTCATTCCCAACTTGGCAGAAACTGCAGCTTGGTCAGTGGCATTACACTTCAAACTATGACGCTTTAGGTACCCCTGTAGTGTCAGTTTTGACCATGCAGGCCTCTTCCTGGGTTTTCAATTGACTCTGCATGTCACTGTGATAACACTCGCAGACAAAACCGTCACAGTTTGGTTATGTTTAGGCAAAATGAGGTGGTTAGGGTTAGGAAAATGTTCCACCTCCTTATGCAGACTTTTTTCTCTTTGCACTACATCTCATCAATACGGTTGACTTGCATCTCAAACTGACGAAAAAGGGTACCTTGTGCATCATAGTTTCAGGCATTGGGCCACTGACCAAGCTGCCATTTTTGATGCCCTGGGAATGAGAACGGGCTGAGCTGTCATATATGAAGCCATGGATTTGGGAAATATTTGGGCAAGATTGGGCTCTTTGCTTGCAATAATAAAATGGGCTTGTGGGATGTGTTTTTTTTTTTTTTTTTTTTACCTTAAAAACACTGATTTGTTTTTGTTTGTTTAATTCAAGTGTCCTACATTGTTACAATGCCTGACCCATAAAGGTTTATAAGACACTGTATTTATAACATTTAATGAAAGACAAATTCAAACACTACTTTTATATTAAACATTAATGTGATATAGACCATCCTGTTTTGTCTTCCAAGCTTTTTCTAAAATCCTTGCCTAAAGAAAAACATACTGTTATTGCAAAACAAAATATTATGGATTTCTGTACACTGAGTGCCATTAATATGAAGCACAGCTAGTGATTTTCTTTTGCAATTTTTTTTTTGATCGAGCAAAAAGTAGCTAGGGTTTGTTTCCCATCCTCATCCTAGATCTTATAAATGTACCCCAGCTTTGACGAATGTTCTGTATGAAATTGAACATCAAGTCCTACAGCAGGCATCCAAAGCTTTCAGAACATATACAGCTTTTCAGTAGCAGCAGTAGCAGCTCAAACAATGCACATGATAGGCAACGGCAACATGATAGGATTGTATCTACATCTATGGATGTATTTTCTTATTGTTAATGTGATTACTGAATTTGTGATTTAAGAAATTAACTTTCTTCAACTTTTAAATATATTGAAATGTCATATGGCACTGTAGCATGCACGACCATCTTGTTTTCCTTAGTAGATGCTTTTCTAAAATATGAATAAACAGTGGCACATAGGAAGTTCATATTTTGTCTGTGTAGCTAGTAAGGTGTTTAAACTTTTGCAACCCAGATTTTAAGTCACGAGGATTTTTCAAAGGCATTACAGCTTGTGTAAACAATGCCGGCATCCCGGGGACTAAGGGGCCTGTAGTAATGGTTAAAATATACATTATTACAGCACTTTTTTAGAGCATCTCAGAGAGAGTCTTGTGATGTTACAGTAAGTTTTGCTTACTCTTCCCAAAGATGATCAGTGGGGTTGAGGTCTAGTTATTGTGGACAAAAAGCCATGTAAGTCAACACTCCTTGCTTTTCCTCCTTCTTCAGATAGGCCTGGCATAGATTTGTGTGTATGTTTAGAGTTACTGTCCTGTTGGAAAATCCTTCACACAACTCCACATAACTTTGAACCACAAAATATATTCCTTTGTGGTACTTCTCTTATGTGTAGCTTCCATTTACATTTACATTTAGTCCTTTGGCAAATGCTTTTATCCAAAGCGACTTACAAGTGAGGCATAGAAACAAATCAAGTGTGCAGCTATAAAGAGCCAACATCAATATAAGTGCCACGGCTTGGCTTCTTGAACCTGGAGGTGGTGCACAAAGTACAGGCAGGAGAGGCATTTTATTTTATTTTTTTAAACAGGGGAGGGTTACAAAGAAAGCAATGATCAAGTACAAAGCAATAATCAAGTGACAATCAAGTGCTAATAGGTTCTAACAATCTGGAGCAAGATAAAAGCAATGATTAAGATTAGAGTACAAATAACAAAAGAGCCATAAGAGCCATATTACACCAAAACATCATAACCATAGGTGATATTCAGCAACCTTGAAATTCAGCAGTTCGGGTGGTGTTCACAGAAGAGCTGTGTGTTCAGGCGTTTCTTAAAGGCAGTGAGAGATTCTGCAGATTGGATGGAGTTGGGAAGCTTGTTTCACTAATGGGGAACCACAAATGAGAAAACAGTCTGGTTTGTGATCTACCACCCAGGGCAGACAACACCAGACACTTTTCACCTGCGGACCGCAGTGGGCAGGAGGGAGCATATAGTTTGAGGAGGACCTCAGTGCAGGTCGGGGCAGTTCTGCTGGCTGACCTGAAGACTTGAACTTGATGCATGCTGCGACAGGAAGCTGCAGGGAGTTGGTAAATCATCCCCAGACCTGAATATTTCCACCACCATGTTCAACTGTAGGTTTTAAACACTGTTGCATTACCCTCTCATGCAGCTGTCTCTGCACATAAACTCTTCAGCTGCAACCACAAAGTCTGAACTTTGTTTCATCTAAAAAGACTTTGTTCCAGTGAAATATTGGTATTGTTTGGTCCATGCTAAACATCTAATTTTCCTCGTCAAAGAAGTGGTTAACGGGAAGCCTTAATGGGAAACTACTTTCCCATTAAGGCTGCAGATTGTCAATCAACTGAATTTTTATTAAAGCAGCTGGGGGTTCTTTGTTCACTTTCACGTTCACAGCTTTATACCTTGAATGCAGATGCTATTGTGTCTCAAAGATGTTAGCTTGACATACAGATCTTAAGATAGTGTGGTCACTTTCGGTCTGTCTGGTCTTGCTTTGGATGAAAACAACTTGTTTTGTTAAAATGTCTCCAGTGTGCCTTGTAGTAGCCCTTTAGAAACACTCTAACTTCAATTTGGCGCTGGGACAGTGTTTCAGCACTCAGGAGAACATTTTTCCCCCAGAGTGCTTGACCAAGCTTTTGTGACATTTGTATAGACAACTGGAAAATATTTTTTTCTACCGAAGTCCCTTTTCATAGTTTTTCAAAGCACTAGTTGTACTCACAGTAAAGCATAGAGGACTATATTAATTTAGTCAGTATTTCACATTAGTTGTTAAAAGACGTAAAGAATTCACATTGTGTTTTTAGGAGCATAGGCTGCATGTTTTAATATTTAAATGACATATGATGTGACAACAGTTTGAAAAAACTATAAAATTGAGTATGAACAAGATTTTAAGATTTATTTCAGTTTAATATGCAAAGATCTAAAAAATATTACTTGAATCAGGTCTAAACAAGATATTCTTAAATAAGAAATGCCAATAGTGTAACACAATTTTTGATAAACTGTGAAAACGAACATTTCACATTTTGGGCTCCACTGTAGTATCTTTAACCATTTCTGCCCATTTCTATAGTGTTTTTCTGAGGTTAGCCCATGACATTATTACCTCAGTCTTTTTTGCTGCATAGCTACAGGAATTACAGTGTTAACAAACGTTTGCCTGCCACAGATTCATTTAAAGGTTTATTAAAATGGTATGTCATATAGCCAGAAGCTACTCAGAATGTATTTTCATTTTACCTGTTGCATATAAATAGGCTCCTGCAAACTGCATTCTTAAGAAAGGAGAAAATGAGATCGAAAATGGAAAGGAAAAGGCTAGAGTTCAGCTTGCGTAAAACACGCATCAGTGAGAGGGTAAACGTGAGAGATGCAGTTATATATGATGGAATTTATTTTTCTTGTATTTATTCATGTAAGGTTGATTTAGCAGGCATATTCTTTTTCATCAGCATCCTGCTTCACATTCATACAGCTGAACGGATTCACACCTGGGAGCTGCCCAGTGCGACCTTCGCTCTCTCCTGTTGGCCACTGAGCCGCTCCACTGTAACAACTGGCTGTTTTGCTCTTTGCTCAGTGGTACCATGGCAGCTGTGAAGAGGGAAGGGAGAGCATTTGTCATTCTCCCACAGCATGCAAGTTTTGCTAGCTAGTCTGTAATTCACTCTGGCAAACTTGAGTCATAAGCCCACTTCTCTGACCTAAATACAGGACTCAGTTCAGATGATGTTGTACCCTAGTTTCCAAATTAGGAAAAAAATGCTGTAGAAAAATAATCTCAAAAAGAATTTGTAAAGATATGCTGGTACAGTTAACATGTAATAACAGCCTTATCTTTAATCCATAATGATGATAAAGATCAGACATTAACTGCTTAAAATAATATTTTACAGTTCCTTCCATAATATGCTCTGTGATAGCAAAGAAAGCTCAAAACTGCATGTCAAATCCAGTGATTTTTTTCACCCCACCCCCGTGCGTGTGGTACAGATGCCCTTTTTCTCATTGGAGCCTCTGCCCTTGAACTATTAAGATAATCTCTGCACAGCCCTGATAAGAAAATATGAAGAGCAAAATCATAATGATATAAAGATAGAGAAACAGAGTGGTATAAGGATAGAGGGAGGAAAGGAGAGAAGAGTTATGTTGTATTTCTGAGGTGATGCCCACTTTGGCAAGTCAAACTCCCTTCACCGCTCGGCTCTGCTCTGCTCTACTCTGCGTGGGTTGTTGCTGTATAAATAACACTCACAAAGCAGATCAGAGTGAGAGAGAGAAAGAGAGAATAAGGGAGGGAGTAACAGTAGAGAAAGTGATGGTGAGGGAGACAAGGGAGGAAGGGGTAACGAATGGGGGAGGCAGCGCGAGAGAGTGGGAGAGAGAGGAATATGGAGACGTACAGTGGATAAGAGTGATATTAGATGTTCAAGAGGAGGAGAGAGGAGAGAAAAGGGAAATGCAGGGAGAGAGGGATGGAGAGAGGTGGGAGATTGAGAGGGCTTGTGGAATGATTGAACCATATATGGTAAGAGTTCAGTATGAGTCGATTTGAGAGGATGAGAGAGGGAGAGAGAGAGTGAAAGGAACAAGTGCGAGAAAGGAATGGAAGTGAAGATGTACAGTATGAACCCTTCATGGAGAGAGGTTGCTTGTGTGTGGTGTCATGAGACGGCCTGTCTTAGGCGGTGCTTGCATGACACCCTCATCGTTAGTCATAGGGAAGATGATTAATAGTGTAAATATACTGCAGCAGCTCACCAGTGCCAGCTAGCAAAGCTCGAATAATTTTTGTCACATGCTCAACAGCTAATTCTTGGGGACACAGTTTGCGAATTGTTAAGGCATATTTGATATTGTACATGAGTTAAATGTAAGTTAAATCTCTATTAGCTCCAGCACACTTCAGCACTGTGTGTGATTGTGTGTGAAAGAGTAAAAGGAGCAGCATGGAACAAGATGGTCTGCCTCAATACTGCAATTTAATGATGGCCAGAGGTGTTGCTAGGCTAGCTGACATTGACGCATCTTAGAACACTGCTCTCCAGACCAGGACTAATCAACTGTTATTGGCACAAGGCTAGCTAGCAGAGGATTTGGACCGGCACAGTCTGAGAAAGGCCCACATCACTATAGCCAATTAATGATGGCCAGGGGTGTTACTAACCTCACTAAGGCTGATACATCCTGAAAGGTTGCATTACAGATCAGCACTCTGTAGACGTTCACCTCACAGGTCTAGCTACCAGACATTTAGATTAACTTAAGCCCTGTTTAAAATGGATTAGTTTTACTGCTGGGGGTCTTGAAATTGTAATTATTACCAAAGGCATTCATAGTTTTAATCCGCTGCGAATCTGTCATGTCTGTGATTTTTACCAGTCTGGAAAAAAAAAATGTGGCACAAGCTACCTACTGTTTTTCGGCACACTAAAATGTCATCTGATAATAGCAATCCGGTTCGAAGTGACATATCCATTATCTAATAATAGGTTGCCTTTGTGGCGGCTGGCAGACTGTAATAACACATGTATGGTATTAGCTCAAATAGCCTAATGGATGTGGCAAGATTTTTGACCTTAAAAACAAGTGCTACCACATATAGCTGTAAGGTGCTGTATTTCCTTTTCAGTCGAGTGTCAAATTTTGTGGATTTTCTTTTGGGTGATCATTCCTTTTTAACAAATCAGTAGCAATCAGGACATTTTACATCTGGATTATGAGCCGAAATCCTTTATCCCTTTTGAAAGACCTTATGAAATTACACATGTAGTAAAACTAATCCATCTTGAATAGAGCTATAGCTTGAACGATACGGCATGGTTTTAATGCAGGTGCCAATACAGTGCTAGTACCACTAAGTACCAGCAGATTGGTACTAGGCAAGGCTAATTCAGGTGCCAAGTGGAGTGTTAAGTGCTGGCCATGTGATGCGGCCCTATGGCTCCTGTTGCTGTAATGAGAGCGGCTCGTTCTCCGTCTCCTCGCCCCGCTCCTGCTAATTGCCTTAATTGAGAGAGTGACCTACATCTGAGGGAGGCTTCTGTGGACCAGCAGAACAGCTGGCAGACCTGCAGAAGGAGAGGGAGGGAATGAGGGAGAAATTAGGAGAGACAGAAAGGGATGGAGGGGAAAAATGAAAGATGTGGCTGATCTGATTCTAAACGGAGTTGTTGTTTTTTTTATTGTTGGTATAAACTACTTTAAAGTATGACGGCTACACTTTAAAAACTATTTGAACAGTTTTTAAATACTTGTGCTTACCATGGTTAGGTTTATACACACTTGGCCCAATTACGCTTAAAAAATGAGCGGTCACAGGCAAATTTAACATGTGGAATGAGAGCAAGAGGAAAAAAGCAAGCTGAATGGGGAGGGGGAAGAATGAAGAGAGGGTCAGGAGGAGCAGGGCGGCTGGCAGTGACATCATGCTTTTAGAGCAGAGGCTGACCCTCAGGCCAGCACTGAATACACTCCTAACAGTCTTGTGTACTTCCCTTAGACTGAATTATTCAATGCACTTCTGATGGAGAGACTCAGTGTGTGTGTGTGTGTGTGTGTGTGTGTTATGTGGGTCCCTGTGTGTGTGCACATGTGCATGTACGCGTCGGTGTATGTCTAGTGAGAGAAAAAAAAGTGGCATGTGCATATGTGTGCATACAACTTTTCCTTTTTTGTGTGCTAGATAGGATACATGAGAGAAACTGTTGGGAGTCAGTGAATTGTCAGGTGATATGTGGTTGGTTGGCTGTTTTGTTTATGTCCGTGTGCTGAAGTGTGCGCAGACGACTGTCAGTCTGTTCACGTAAATGTGGATTTTCTATAACACAGCTCAGTTAATTCAGCCTGTGTTTGTTCTCCCCCAAAAATAGTTCTGTTTATCTAGTGCTCTATCAGTCCTGTCTCTCTCACTCCCTCCTCCCCCATCTCCTCAGTCAACCCCCCACCACCCACACACCCACCCACCAACCCACACACACATACACACACACACACACACACACACATACACGTCTATATTACTAAGAGGGGACTATCATTCTAAAGTGGCCAAGAGTGGACCTGTGTTTCTGGTCATTTTGACAAAACAAAAATATAATAGAAAATTTACTTTTGGGCCCTTTTAACATAATATTAGTGCAAATGTGCATTTTTATTTTTTTTAAAGAAGTTGCCAAGAGGGGACTTGGCTCCTTGAGCGATGTCTACCTATCAAAGAGGGGACCTCCATATACCTCAATGGAGCTGTCTGTACCCATTGTTTCACCTAATGAGTGCTTGTTTACACTAAAGACTTAGGGTAAACAAGGCTTAGGGTTCATTTTTCTTCCAAAAATGGATAATTTAACTTTAATTGAATTGAATTTAGTGAGGTCAGATAAAAGATAAAGATTTATTTTTTTTTAATAAGGGTAATTTGTTGTTAATTTGCTCCTCTGTCCTTATTCATCTATATTCGCATATTAATGTTA
>OMKZ01047626.1:110720-120869 GCA_900302535.1 Neoniphon sammara | reverse complement strand
CCCGCCCCTCGGAGACCTGCACCCAACCCAGCTGGGCGTCACGGTAACCTGAGGGTGAGACAGAAAAATGAGTCTGGAATCAAACCATGGCTATTTTTACTTGAAGCTGAAGGTTGGGGGACTCGTGATGTGACTCAGAGGCCAATTATAGCCACAATTTGGCAACACGACTGATTTTCAAGATGGGGCCAAGACTGCGCCGGTTCGGGGCGGCTGTGTGTGAAAATAAAGGGCTTTAATCTCTTGCCCCCGCCAAGGACTTCATGAATATTTCAGACATCTGTGATTTTTTGCCACTAAATTATGTACAAGTCTTGACGTTTGTCCTCCTGGCGCGAGCTGGTCAACAAATCAAATTTGAACAGAGGCTGGAAATAGTCAATGAGAGCCGAGTGCAAGAGAGGAGACAAAATACAAGCAGTGTGGACTGATACATTCTCTACCTCCATGTTTGTTTTCGTTCTATAGTGAAAGAGTGACTATTTCTGCCAGTTTGGAGGATTGCATATAAAAGTATCGTAAAATCCCCCAGCCCCAGGTATCATGGTACCACAAGGTACAATTTCATAATGGGTACTCAGCCTTTTATGCCATCTAAACCTATCAAATTCAGAGCTTCTATACCATTTTAGTTCTTCTTCTATTCACTCTCACTTCTCCTCACCTTTCCACATGCGGATGGCGATGCCTCTGGCCAAGTCCAGCAGCGTGACCCGGCCAAAGTCATCCGTCACCCCGGCCAGCGTGTTGCAGGGGGACAAACAGATGGATTCGCCGTGGCGACGAGAGTCTGGGAGACCGAATCTGGAGGAGAGAGGTCGGGATGAAAGATGGGGCTAATGAGGACACTGACAAGGTGACAGTAAATATGTCTTCCTCCAAGAATGATCCAGTCTCCCTCTGAGCTAATCACTGAACAATAGGTCACCTTCTAGTGACGTGTGATTATAGCACCTCTCTAAGACCAATCAGTGTGACTTTGTGACTTTGAAAATACTGAAATACAGTGGTGAGGTGCATCATTTCACCAAGTTTTGTCAGAATCCAATCAGTCTAAGATATGACACCACCCATTGCTCTTGTTTGATTTTTTATATGGGTGCATTCAGTCAGAGGATGCAGTGTCTTTACAAAGCCCCATAGTGAGTCAAGTCAAGATGCAGGCTGTATCAAGGCGTAAAGTGAGGAATGAAGTCATAAAACTATTAATGAAATTAACATAATGTGGGAACAAAATAACCAAAAGAGGCCTTGATACATATCATTTTTTTCTAGATGACCACTTGTGTTTGTGGTGCAGACCAGTAACATTTGGCTGTGTAGTCTGCTAGTCTTGCTCATTTCTCTATTACTGAGAGTTAAAATTGTTACCTAGAACAGTCCAATACAGCTGAATAAGTCCAGTAGTTTTTTTCAGAGCCACAACAAGCAGAGCACAGAAGACTGGAGCATTTTTGTTGACAGACTGTGATTGGTTACCTGACTGCCAACGGTGTGGCCGGCTCCACTTTGGGCTTCTGTTTCTGAGCAGGCTCCTCTTCGTTTTTGTTTTTCCACCCCAACCACCCACTGAGAGAGAGAGAGAGAGAGGGAGAGAGAGTCAATATGAAAGAGAAATGATTAAGGGAGACATAGTGCATGAAAAAGAAAAATACAGGAGACAGCAAGAGTGAGTGGGAGGATGGTGAGGTACAGCGGGAAGCAAGTGAAAAGAGTGTGAGTGAGGAAAGCCGTACAAATGACAGGCCGGTATGGATTAATCTGGCAATGAGGCTGGTGCTGTTAAGGTGGCTGTGGATTATCAATACATCAGCATTCAACTGTCTCCGGTATGTGGCTGGCTGACAAGAGGAAAGTGCTGTCTGGGTGGCACACACACACACATATGCCCACACACCTGGCAGCACTGAACAGAGCTGAGGTAAGTTTGCTGGCCACAGCCAAAGCCACATGGGAGAGGAGAGGCTGGGAGCTTCCCTGAGGAAGGAAAGAGAGAAAAAATACAATTATACAGAAACAAGTCAAAAAAATTCATTCTTTAACAATGAGACTTCACACTGTGTGACATCCTCCTGTCCTTTACTGTCTGTGTGAAGGGCAACAAGACACATTTTATTACTATTTGGTAAATTAAGTGCCTCTGATTCTCTCCATCTCTCTCCCTCACACACACTCAAACACACACAGCGTCATAATGCCTGACAGAGAGAGGGATGGGGGCAGAGAGGGGGAGAGAGCGTGGGTGACAGAGAGAGGTCGGGAAGGGGAACAGACAGAGAGAGAGGAGGATAGAGGAGAATGAAACATAAAACGTTTATCAGCCTGTGAGCAACGGAGAGTCAACTTTGCACCAATATTTCTGTCCTCTTCCATCAGCAGTAATATCCTCTCTCCTCTTTCCTTAAATTTCCTCCCTTCCTCTTGCCATCTCTTCAGCTGCAATCAGATTTATCACATTGGATGCGTTATTTTAGCAGGGCATTAATTTCAAATGGCAAAATCTATTTGCAGCACATTATTCTGACGCAGATGCATCGTGCTGCAATGCAGGCAGTATTCTACTTTTGTGGTGACAATGCATACATCAACAAAAGCAAACGTTGGTATTTCTGATTTTTGCTCTTCAGTGTGTTTTTGTGGCAAGAACATTTTGCCAAACAGCTGCAATAAAAATGAATGTAATATGAACTTGTAATCACTTTCATCCCGTGACGTCGCTGAAAACAAGGCGAGTAAGCAGAGGACTCCAGCTGGTGATCATCACAAGGCACCTCAACCATAAATATAAATAATGATCGAATGAAATTGAGAAAAATAACATCAATTTATGCTTTTTTCCATTAAACCTCTGAAAGCCCTGAGTCTATGGGTGGGTCGTTTGTTTTGTTTATCCCTCTGGAACCTAGACATGTCGCAAAAAATTCCCTTTATTTCTATTCCAAAATATTTAAGATTTGCCACTTTGGTCTATGAAGACTATTTTGTAAATACTATAAGGTAAAGAAACATGTTTAAATATAACTAACCCTAAAATAAATAAATACATGGATAAATAAAAAACAAAAAGCTTAAAATTTTACCCTAATTCACCTCCTGTTTTTCTCCTGCCCTCCATCCATCTGCCCTTCACCCACACCGCTTTGTTCTCTTTGTTCTACCACTCCCTCCCTCCACCCCATGCTTATTTCTCTCCTTCACACTGCCGCATGACCCACACTGTGGTTCCACTCAGCCACTCATCCATCCCTCCCTCTGCCTCTCAAACTGGCCTGCAGTGGTTTACAGTTGCATCTATTTCCTTTCATCGTCTGAGTCCGCCCATCGACCCCTCCTGCCTTTCCTCCCTCTCTCTCTCTCTCTTCTTTTCTCCCGTGGTCCCTCTGAGTCTCACCCACGCTGCTGTGATCCACAATGGTGTCCATGTCCTGCAGACCCCACTTCTTATAGGCCAGGGGAGGAGGCTGGATCACATCGCTGCCTGCTGCCGCCGCTGGATGGACAGGAAGGGAGGAAGATCGGTTGAATAAAAAACTGATAAATCAACAAAGGACAATGATGCAAGGGAATTCATATTTCTTAGTCCTTTATAACTGTTTATATGTATATGCACTGTCCTTTTAATGGTAACAAAGATTGTTTTACGCTACAGAGCACAGACAAACATAATGCACGTACGCAAACTGGCAGACACACATACACACACTCACCCACACAACACTATTAGAAGCTGTGAAATCTTGATGAAGCTTAGCCACTAACCTCTAGAGACACATAAGCTGTGTGCCTGTGCAAGAGTAAAAGTGTGTGAGTGTGTGTGTGTGGGGGAGATGCATGCCTATGTGAGTGTGTGTACATGTCAAGATATCCGCAGTACCTGAATCTTTTGTGGCAAACACTATCCACCCAGACAGCAAATAAAGAAGGATTCTGTTAACATGCTGTAACAATAATACAGACAAAATGCAACCATGCACACATGAATAACCACACATACACACACACACACACACACACACACACATTGAAGCAGCAATACCTCGTGCCACTTGGTTCCTGCAGGCACGCAGAGACTGAAAGAGGCTGAAGCCATCGATGGTGACCAGAGCAGACGGGTAGAGGATGCTCAGCTCCTCATGCTGTGGGTGGATAAATGAACAATCATCCAATTACATTTTAACATGATTTGTCATCTTCTCGCCATGCATATCTATACACAGTACTAACAAGAGTGTACTCTTACCTGCTCAGTGACTCCAGGATGACGGGGGATCTCATATGTGCGACACTTGAGCCTCAGTACAGGGTCTTCATTCAGCAGCTGAGCCAGGAGCAGAACCCCATTCTGACGAGACATAAGCAATTTTGCATCAGAAACTGGTATTACTGACAATTTAAAGCCCACAGTGAAGCTTTTAATCTTATGTATTCTATGTTTACAAAATAAATTCTACTGACATTTTGAAAAGACTATGAGCAATAAACTTTCTGCAAATTTCTGAACCAACTTCAAATTTTATGTCTATGTTACTCCAATGTGAACAAGCACTGCAAACATTAAAGCTTCACGGTGCATTAAATACTCATGGTATATTTTTGCTATCTCTTATACCAAGAGCAATATTATTTAATATGAACGTGAAAATTAGTATTTCCATTCAGAGTTTTTGTGTTTGGAACCACAGCTGCCTTTTTTGGTGAAATTGGGACTTTAATATCATGACTCATGAAAAATCCTGATTTATTTCACTAGGCTACAAATGAGGTGCTGTACAGGACAAAACATGGACAACATTTATTGTACATCAGTGAGGTACCTCTGTGTAGAAGCGCACATAGCCAGAAGAGAAACCCACAACAATACACGTCCAGTCAGGCCGTCCTGTTGAGCTCCTACACACAAAAACACACACACAAGAGTGGATGTGCACCCACACAAACACACCTGTTAAAAACCTACTACTATGAGGGGAAAGTATTTTGCACTTTTGTTTACAATTGCTCTCATACACAAAAATATCTTACCTCTTCTGGCTGGCTAAGGGCACACAGATGACGCTGCTCACACACTCCCTGGAAAGAGAGAGCACACACAGGGCAGGAAGTGATTCACATTACATTTGCCTGTATATAAAACATTGTACTTGTTTACTGTCTCAGCCCTCAAATTCTCACATTTCTTTTGCTTCTATGCTGCTGAGCAACTCTTTTTCTTCAATGTCAGCCTCTTTTGTCCTCCTGTCAGCTTCCCGAGGTTCATTTTCATTCTTACCTTGAAGCTTCACCTTCGCACTTTTTCTCCCATTACAATACCCCCCCTCCTTAATTGCCTGTCCTTTTCTACAACACTTCATCATGTCCTCTATTGTCCTTTCAGCGTGCTCATCCCGCTGTCTTTTTCTCTTACCCCTCCTCGGTGCTGAGGGATCCGCTCCAGGACACAGCCAGGGTCATCTCCTCTCTGCCGCTGTCGTCTGTACGCCACTTGGCTGAAAGCAGCAACAATAAACACTACATCACCCCTTTGTGTGCTTGTGTGAGTGTGTGTGTGTGTGTGTTTATTGGGGATGTCTGTCGTCAGACCTGAGAGAAAGGCGGCCCTCTGTTCGCGGGCCACCACCAGAAGGTCGGAGCAGGGCGACAGAGACAGCACGCAGTCCTGCAGCCAGGCGATGTTCTGCCCTGCACCCTCCTCCTCCACCTGCAGAGCAGACAGGGCGGAGGAAGGAAACTTAGTTGTAACATCAAAAAGGCAATGCAGGAATATCAGAGGAGCTATACAGGTGGCTTGTTACTGTCAGTATTGTGTTGCTATGACACTTTGGCTGCTGCACACACAGCATTATGATCATCTATTTGCCTCGCATTTTATCAGCTATTCCCAATTTATTATGATCAAGGCAACAGGTTATCCAGCGTTTCTGCATAATTTAGCCTACACTACACTCGTGCCATACCAACCCTTTTCCAAAGCATTCTGAATCGGCACTGTTTTAATAATAATAACTTAATAATGACTTGACACCCTATTTACTTTTTCAAATGTCCAGATGATGAAGCCACTTTAAAATTATCTGCTGCTCCTACTTACACTTACATTTGTGCCAAGATTTAGAGGACATGGTTGTTTCAATTTAGTTTTAGTTAATTTAATTTTCTGGCACAATACAATCTGCTGAAAATATGGGTGGACATCTGATTTAATATATACTAACCAAATCAAAAGAAAAAGTCTATTTAAATATTAATAATCATTTTGACATTCCTTTCTATTCCAAAATTCAGTTTGCTTGGTAAAATAATGAATGAGGCTGGTGACCTTGATGACACCTAAAGCAAATCAATGATTTAATTAGTGGGCAGACAGGCACCGACAGAGGAAAAATGATAAGTAAAAGAAACCAAAGATACAGTGTTTCTGCCCCTCCCTGAGAAGAGAGAGTCTTTTTGATTCTAGGACAGAATTCCCACTTGTATTTCCAACATTTCTTTCAATGTTCAGCTGCCTGCTTTGGTTTGAAAAAGGCTCAAGTTTAGAAATTTTGATTGCACTATATGGGCTTTTTAAATAACGGCGGAATATTTGTTTGTTTTAGGTAAATGATACAAAAGTCTGATTAATTTTCATTGTCTGTAGGGGAAACAGAAAGGACCAATGAAAACAAACCGTGGTTGTAGTGGGGTTCTCCTCTTTGTTGTCGTTGTTATCCCATGCTGACTCCCAGTCAGACGTATCCCAAGACAACTCATTCTCTATTGGAGGAAAAATGAACAAAGTTTGAAGTCCAATTAATACGGGGTTTGCCCTCTGAGGTCAAGCTCACAGGGCTCCTTGTGCCGAGATTAGAATTTTCTGCACCCAAGTCTCCCTGTGCTAAAATCTTGCTTTCCTAATTATGTCATCTAACTTGAAGTTAAACAATTCAGCCCTGTGTCTCTTTATCTATGGTCAGGGAATTAACAATACAATTTTAACTGCTGGGTCCACATGTGACAAGTATGATTTAGTGAACCTAATTTCAACAATATGAGCAGACACATTTATTTGAGGTGATGTAACCAATTACTAAGTGATGGATCTGGAGAGATCACAGATGGGTGTGAAATAACAGGCTGAAGCCATAGGGGCTGGCTGAATGGAAGTGCTGCAGCCAATTACTACAAAAATAAAAAATAAAAAAGAAGATGAGCAAAACACAGCACACATCATCCTACCACAGCAGAAAAGAATAAGAGAGCATAGAAGGGGAAGGGCTGATGAAGGTTGTGCTAAAGGGAGAGAGAGACTAAAAATACCTGAGAGTGGGAGGAAGAGAAAGTGTTAGAAAAATCCAAGGAGAAACCTGGTTGCCATGGACTCCCGTAATGCACTCTGACTGGGTGCAGTGTGCCTGAGCTTAATGACTAAGATGATGATGATGACAAATACACCCAAAGAAACCAATGTAAAATGTAGACCTATGCTGTGCATGTGCCACAAGTGCACTCACCCTTCATGCGTGTGTTTGTGTGTGCACCCGTTATCTTTTTGTTGAGCATCATGCAATGCAGTAATCTCCTTCAGGTGCCTGGTGTGGGATGACTCATTGCACAAAGGGCAGACACATATCTACTACTCCCCCTCCTTCACCACCTCTCCTCTTTCTCTGCCCCGCTGGCATTGCAGAGCACAGCTGAGGCTTTACCCATCACTCATCTTATCCATGTGAAAATAATCTCCTTACTGCTCTGCCTTTATTCATGCAGCAAGACATCCTTCAAGGGTAATACTAGCCTTTATGATCGATGTATGCTGAGTATTTTAGGCAGCCAGATTATGCTTCACTGCTTGCACAGTAACTTAGTAACACAGAGGAAAAAATGATGGGCATCAGCATGGTCAATAAGTGCCTACTTAATGTGACGTTTCCCATATTAATTTCCTTCCCGTAACTACTACCGTTATATCCAACGCTGATAGTCAAAAACTACACGGACTCAAGTTGCCGCAAATTCAAGTGAAATATCCAGTAAAAAATGAACTTTTCTTACTGTATTTGGCTTTCTGGCAACTGTTAGCTAGCTATTGTAAACATATTTAATCTGTACGTTACTTATCAAGTGCTGTGTTTAGGGGTTTTGAGGCTAGCTGGCTGTACACAGCAGCTGACTTGTGGCATGCCACCGCTATCATTTGCGCATCTGTGTACCTGTTTGATTCTTGTCCTCCGGTGGGTCGGTTTTCTGGCTCTGGAACAAGAAGTCCCTGACCGTTTTGAGCTCCTGGACCCGACAAAACTCCAACAAGCAGCAGGACATCTCTACCCCGTCCCGTCCGGACCCCAGTGGACAGGGAATTAGCCAGTTAGCCTGCTAGCTAACAGCAGCAGCAGCAGCAGCAGTCCAGAGGGGGAGAGCAACGCTGCAGTTTAAACGAAGTCGGTTTGCAAGTCCAGCTGTCGTCCTAGTCCTTTGACAGCCGGTTCGCAAAGTCAGTATGTCTGACTTTTACCAAACTGTCCCCTATAAAGATACCAATAAGTGGCTGTAATTCTTATTTTTTTACAGTATTTGCAGTTCCCACCCTTGTCCTGGGGTGTTTTGTTGATGACACATCGTTAGCATAATAACACTGATGCACTTCCGGGTTAAAGCTTTATCAAATCCTTTAAAATGAAAACAGTATGAGTGCGTACGTGCATACGTTTAGCACTCAAATGACGTGCGGCACGATTTGACGCGAACTAGTTTTGATCGCTCTGTAAACCAGGCAGCGGAAAAGTGAAACTTAAA
The DNA here is from genome assembly GCA_900302535.1 of Neoniphon sammara. Lineage (NCBI taxonomy): Eukaryota > Metazoa > Chordata > Actinopteri > Holocentriformes > Holocentridae > Neoniphon > Neoniphon sammara. Next base: position 112,100 of record OMKZ01047626.1, on the reverse strand, counting down.
ATGCCATTTGATCCTATTTGTGAACTTGTATTGGTGTGGTTTGTTCACCAGAGGGCGTTAGATATAAAGATAATTTTTCAATCACTCGTAGGTGATTGAGAAACTCACCCAGAAAAAACCCAGACAACTTCATGCATGTTTCCTTCTCTCTCATATATATGGTTTTTCCACTGCTCAGCTGTGCTCATACCAGAACACTGCGGCATGTTTTTCCATTGTGTTTTGTGGACAGTTTTTTCTTTTCTTTTCTTTTCTTTTCTTTTTTTTTTTTTTTGTCAGTGCAAGACAAAATTACTACATCCATGGTGCTATAATGTAATTTCAAGACCAAAACAGACCATTACAACCAAAACAGATAAAACTTTACATGAAGCACAATTAAAATGAATGAAAATGAAAGTGCTCTACTACTAGCTGTAGTGGCAGTTAGTAGTAGAGCACATCAAAGAAGAAGATAAAATAGATCTGAATATAATAAATGGCGTTTATACAATTTGGTGTGCCTTGGTGTTTTATTGTTCACTGTTTTCACTGCAGTGTGTCTTAAGTGTGTCTTCAAAAATAAAAGAGGAAGAAAAGAAAATATAGGATTAACAACCAGCAATCTCAAAGCAATGATGACATTTTTATAATTGGTAAATAATGGCTAAAGATACTGTGACGCCCACTGTGTGGTCACACTTGTGTAATATTTCATCTGATGTATTTCATATTTCATATGTGTATCTGCTTGTAATTTACAAGAGTTTGAAGGGGTAAATACTCTCTCTCAATGACAAGGAAATAAACTTGCCATATCCACTTCTAAACAGTAGGTGGCAGTGTGAGACTGTGGCGAGTCACAGATTACTGCTGTGTGCACGCGAGTTTCTGTTCCCCTCTCATGCTTACAGAGGACTCGGTAGAAGCATAAAGCCACGTCTCCCTGGCTGTGTTCGAAACCGCATACTTACCTACTACTCATACTAACTCTTTGAGTATGCAGTGTGTCTACACTGGCAGTATGCGATTTTTGAGGATGCGAGAAGTTCCCGGATGCATACTGCATTCGCCAGAAATGTTGAGTATGTATCATCAGCTTACTACTCACACTCAAATTACCCAGGATGCAACGCGACGTGACGTCACCGCGAACAGGACAGGAAAAAAAAACAACTGTTGGCTGAACACTGAGCAGCAGGATGGACGCGCCACAGAGAGAAGCATATGGAGTATGGCCCTCTTGAAGCCACCTGTAAAGATTTTATTATAAATTTATTACACATTATTGGTCATTTTGTTATTTATTATTTATTCGTTTTAATAAACTCAATGACTTTGATGACTTTTGTGACTTTGTTTCTTAATTATGTAGAATTACCAAGCTGAGTAAGGTTAGAT
>OMKZ01047626.1:66509-110700 GCA_900302535.1 Neoniphon sammara | reverse complement strand
ACTTCATGCATGTTTCCTTCTCTCTCATATATATGGTTTTTCCACTGCTCAGCTGTGCTCATACCAGAACACTGCGGCATGTTTTTCCATTGTGTTTTGTGGACAGTTTTTTCTTTTCTTTTTTTTTTTTTTATCAGTTAAGGCAAACCAGAGTCATAAGCTGGAAAAACACTCAAACAAAATTTGATCCCAGAAGTATGTTATAATCACTGATATACTCCAACTCCACATTTATGATTTATATATTTATACAATTTTGTCAGTTGTCCTTGTGATTGTTTGTAAAAAAAAAAAAAAAAAAAGGGTGATCATCATCAAATCCTATAGTCACAATTCTTTGAAATTTTAATGAATGACAATTATAGTAATAAAAGCCTTTTGAGAACAGCTCATTCATAGATTTTATGCACTTATGACACAAATGCAACCACATAGACCTACTGTTCACTCATAAAACTATAATAGTTTAAAGGTTTCATATACTTGTATGTGGTCATTATGGGCACAAATCTCTTTTCAGGTTCAGTGTGAAATGTAGCATTTGTTTATTGTGTTTCTCATGGAGTTTGCTTGTAAGAAGTACATGTGCAGGTAACTTCCACATAACCTTGTAGCAGGAAGAAACGTAATGTGCTGAAAGTGTTATTTTGGCACCTTTTCGGTCATGCTATGGAAGAGAATGGAGAGATGTAAATCCACTATTCTGGATTATTGGATTATCAACCCAGAGAAGCACAGAGCAACTAATGAGGATATTTCACCACCATGTGGACTCAGATCACGTTCAGGTAATTATACAACCCAACAACCAAAGTTCAATTTTGCTTTAAAATTGTTCTAATGAGTAGGAATACATAGCTTGGTAATTGCCATACACTGCTTTATTAAATAACATGCGGTTTATCTTCAATTCTACACAAATGTCCACAGTCAAGACCTTCCGACCACAATAGCAGGAATTGTATATTCTTGTTTCCTTGAATAGTTTTGCTTCGCTCTCTTGGCGCCATCAAGAGCGTCATATACCGTAGATGAAGTCTAGTGAGGTCAAAGGTCAAGGTGACTGCCGTCTTTCCTATATGCACTCTCTGCCCCTGGCCAACGTGAACAGCTGTTTGTGGTATTGTTCAACACCGCCCTCTCTCCCCCTCAGTCTCTCTCGTTCCCACCCTTTCTTACACATCGCTCCATAAGCATCGGGCATTTTGCCAATGCACTTCCCTCATCTTCACTAACAGTCCTCCACACACACACACACACTGAGCACACACACAGACAATCACACTTACACTCACACACAAACTCACCTCTGGGGGTGCCCAAAAGTTTCCGTTCCGGAAGGCCAGACACAGAAACTCAGGAAACAATTGGGTATCAGAAGGGGGTCTTGGGCCAAAGATTTCCCCGTCCTGAGCCGTTGCTTATTGACTGTTGTTGTGCCGACTGTTTTACAGGCTGCAGGAACAGCCCTCCATCTGGTTCCCCTTCTTCCTTTGTTGACAAGGAAGTGTGCTGGCATCACTGTGTCCCAGGCTGGGCGTATTGTTGACACACAAAGAGAGATGGCATTGATTTACACCTACACACCTTTTGTTAGTAATTGTTAGTTAGAGTTACTGGCCCTTGGACAGTTTGAGGATTGTTCCGTTTCAGAGTTTTTTTGAAATGAGATGTTCTTTATGATATTAATAAAATGACCAAACAACGTGCAAAAGGTTACATGATACCAGTGGGACCTGCATGACTGAATGGATCATCATACAAAGGTTAAATGGGCAATGGGATAACTGGACTATGATGGATCACATAATATATCAGTCTTATCTACATTTTTGTTTTATGGGGTCAAATGGCAGTGAATTTTAAAGGCACATAACACATAAAAATACATAAAAACATATAAATGCACACATAAAATAATGTGGTGTTTCATCCATTCTGGCCACTGTGTGCTCCATAAAACAAAGAATGTGCCGTTTATGAGCCACTACGCTGGGGACTTTGGTAGATTATTCCAGTGAGTGTTTTTTTTTTTTTTAGTTGGCGTGTGAGACCGATTGACGACTTGTGCTGAAACGGGCTGGCTGCCGTATGGTCTGACAGCAGCGTGTGTGTGTGTGCCAGCCAGTATTCAATGCAGCCTTGCCGTAATCTCCTCACAAGTACACTGTGCATCTGGGAAACACAAACTCTGAAGGATGTACTGCAGTGTGAAAAAGATGGAGGCTGGGTCGCTGGCTGGTTCCCAAGAGCCCTTGCATAATCCGTCTCTGCACATGAATGGTGCACACACGCATATACACATCCACTCACGCACACACACGCTGGAAACCCTCAGTCGACTCTAAAAGTGTGTAGGAGTGCAATATCAGAGCTCTATCCTTAAGCTTGTGGAAAATAAAGATTAGAGGTTTGAGTGGGAGAAATTTGGAATCTTCAAAGATAATTTTGTCAAACATGTCATGGATGTGTTCAATTCTTCTCACAGCAAATGGACAGATCATATGTTAGCTTTGGCCAGTCGTCACTGGCTGTGATATGCCATTCAACATATCAGTGAAAAAATTTCAGCAACTCATCGCACTAGGGGTTCATTTTCCGCTCTGCTTTTTTCATCCCGCGGAAGTCTGTCCTCTTTGCATTCTTACATGCAGAACGATTGATTTTTCCTCCAAAAACGGTTCACGATGAAAACATTCTTTGCAAGACCTCATCACTTCCTTCCAGTCTGCAATGAGGCACAGACCCTGCAGACATTTTCATGCAAAGAGTGTCAGAATAGGTGCTTGGAAATGTGATTATGCCACATGTGCATAACTGCACACCATAAAACCAAATCAGGGAACTTTCCGAACTCGATATCATGAGCTCTGAGACACTGACAGGCTTGTGCTTGCAGATAGACCGACTTTGGTGCATGACCCACTTTTTAATATGCCTCATCGGAGGAATTATGATCTGTTTTTTAATATGTTGCAATCGTAATATCCAAATGGGAGTGTTTGGAGCCTCTGACAGCTGGATCCAAGCTCTGTTTAACTTATGAGAGCAGGTCCACAGGTCAAACATTCATCTGCTAACTTCTTTATGACCTCAAATAAAATTTGGTTTCTGCACACTGCAATAAATGTTTTCTAAAGTGTTCAATAACATTATGTAACAAGGTTTTTTAATGTTATAAAATCAAATTTGCTCTGGATTATAGCATGTGCTGTAGTTCTGATGTAGGTTCCCATATGAAAAGACACCAAAATTGAATTCATAAATCATAAAGGAGCCTAACCCCGAAGTTAGACTGTTCCAGTTTCTCATCCTCATTTAACTTAAATCCTCCAAACAGCCACACACACATACACACACACACACACACACACACACTCCCTTCAGACCTTGCAGTAAAATGTCCAATTTGAGGTGTAGGTTTGCTCAGTGTTTCCTTGTGTTTTATTCCAAAGATCAATCTGATTACATAAGAAAACCTTGGACCAAGCCTAGTTCTCTGTTTGAGTTGAATGACAGACAAAATTGGGCTTTTGAGATGAAACCTAATCATTAATCCGAGTCTCATCACTGAGTATAACTAAGACCGGGCACAGGGAGGGCAAGCACCATGTTTTTGCTGTGTCCCTTAAACTGTGATGGGTTAGACAAATACAGTGTGTTTTGGATGATGGGACTAATGTGGGACACCACCTTCAGTATGGAATGGTTTGCTGCTCCTTGTAGATGGCTCCTTTAAAATGGTGACTTTTGGATGAAGAGCTTAATTTTATTTATTTATTTTGCTATCGAATAAAGGCTGTCCTTGCACACATCCAGTGACTCACTTCACAGGTGCAAGACCAAAAATATAAGCATGAAAAAGAAAATAGAGTCTGCACACTGTATATTGCTCCCACTAAAATATACTTGTTTATTGGGAGCAATATAATCTAATGCTTAGTGGATTGCATTGCAATTGCAATTTCAGGTGTTAACTTAAAAGATGAGAAATGAGTTGTACATCCCTGATTCTTTATGACTGGTTCAAAGGTCAAAATATAAAGCTCAAAGTCTTCCTCTTCACCCTTACAACCTACTGTCTGAATGCCTTTCTGCAGCTGCACAGTCTAGATTTTAATGCAGAAGGTAGAACACACCTTTGCAATGATCTAAAGGTTTCTACGTCAGAGCACATATTTAAAATTACAGAGCAAAGCTGAAATAATACCCTGAGGCGCGGAGCCTGAGCCTGTCTTTTGCTGCCTTCAGACACTGAAATCAGTTATTATTAAGGCAGGACTGGGACTTAGTTAATATGTGTGGTGCAGTGGCTCCCAGTTACTTTTCAAAATGCTTTTAATGTAAATGTTTGGGCTTTTCCACACTGCAAAAATTTTGTAGTTTCCAGTGCCATTTGTTTCCAGTGCTAATCAACTTGTTGTCATTGTCATTTTCTTGATACTAGTAGGCTGATTTGCCTTATTCTGCTTTGTTTCGACATATTTATACTTGTTCCCAGAGAAAATAGTGAAACAAATGAAACTACACTGGAAACAAGTGGGATTATCATCTCAACCAACTAGCAGATTTTTTCACTTGAAAAAAAAAAAAAAAAAATGAGACTGTAACTGAGACTAAATTACTTTTTAAAACTGAGACTTTGGCAGTGCAACTAAATAATAACATTTGGGAGAGTACAAAATAATACTGCCTTCAGAATCCAGAATGATTTTTATATCCATACATAATGTGACATTGGGATACAGGACTTGGGAAAAGAGCGTGCAGACATAAGAGGGTGGACTCATGTTGACATCCCACAGTAACATGACACATTGTGCTTTCCATCGGTCTCAGCACATTTTGAAAGTGAACATTCTCCACTTTGGTTCAGCAGCCATCATCAGTTAAGGCTTCTACACACTCAACAATTATGAGGGTGAAGGTGCTGTGGCACCACCCATCCTAATGGAACACTGACTGCAGAAATGCCATGTTCTTGCTAAGCACCTTTTAAGCATTGCCATTTTTGTTAGAGGCAAAGACAATCATATGTTGTGATAATAAGAGATTCAGGCCTACTTTGAGTGCCAGCATTAGGCAGAGAGTCAATAATACCATTATAGGTTTGCATTACTTTCATAAAGTAGTGCAAACTACTAAATCCCCTGCTGTCAAAAGTCAAATTGAAACGTATCTCTGAAGTGTATTTTTGGCTCAGGATGGACCCAGGGATAGGTTGGATCCATTCGGGCAGTGGTGTTCATGTGCAGCCTGCGCCAACAACTCACTGGTATGCACACTCTAATCTCATGTCTTTTTGGCAGATCAGGAAATGTCAACAAGCTAGCTCTATTGGCTCCTCGCTTTTTAAAATTCAACCGCATTCCAATCATTAACCAATACGCGAACTTAGATAAACTGTGGAAGTAACTTTTAACAACAGCCACAGATAGGAATGCACCCTAGTTTCTATATGGAACGTCACTCATTTGAATTTTCAGTTTCCCTCTCATCATGTGAACCTTTCAGTGGAGCACTAACAGACTGGTGCTGCGGTTTGCATGTCAGACATCTGTCACTTTGTGGCCAGGTTCACTTGTCTGATACCATGACCTTGCAGTATGTGTGCATGAGCAGTACCAGGTGTCCCTATAAAACAAACTTCAATACACCACACAAACTTTGCACATAGACCTAGTAGCATTAAATGAGTGTTTAAATATGTTGCAGAGGGATATCTACAGAAAAACAAGTCAAAAGTTTTACAGGGAGATAGATCACCCCTATTATATTATTTTACGGCGGGTTTCTCACATTCAAAATTAGCATTAGTTTGGGTGTGCAGAAAATTCCATAAACACACTGTTCAAGATATAAAATTTACATGTAAATAGAATAATCAGAGACATTTCTGGTATGACTTAATTTGGTAAAGAAAAGGTCAAATGCACTGACAAGAAGCTCCTCAATGTTAAATTTGGAGTTAATTATTTTCATGTGATTTTACTTTTTGCAATGTGTTGTTTACAGTTGCTGTTTACTGTACTACAGTTTTCTACTCAACACAGGTCAAAACTACTCTGTAAACAGGCTGATTTTAAGGAAGATTAGCCTGGAGATGCTGCAAGGAAGCTAACTGAATCATTTGGCAGTAGAATAAAGCACAGAAACAGCACAAGATTAATAATACAGGAGCTCCTGCTGCTGCTCTGAGGGTAAGAGAACCTTTGCAAAATTATGTTAATTCGCTGAACTCAAAAACACTAATATGGTGTGACAGTGTGTTGGCAAAACAATCCACAAGTTTTATTAAATTGTTTATTTTTAATGAAATATACAGTTTTGCTGGGATTTCACATACAAAATCTTAAAACATGAATAATTTATTCATAAAAAACAAATATACTGGAGCAAGATGTACACACATGGAGCAACGTTAGGAGTAAAACTTAAAGAGAATGGGTCAAACCAACATAACTTGTTCTTTGCTGACAATGTTGAAACATGCTTGAAATTCAATCACAGTCCAGAAAAGTACCTCAGCTGCACAACAATGCTGCAACTCACCGGTCTGGGAAAACGGGGGTGGGGGTGGGGATGTTGCACACATAAAAAAAAAAAATAAAAAAATGTGTCTATCAAGTCAATAATGAAGGAAGAGAAACACCCAGTGTGAAAGCTTTGACCGTTTCAGTGAGTCACAGCCAAGTAAGAACACATCCAGTTCATGATGAATTGCATATTCTCAGCCTGGCGATAGGACTGATTTCAGGCCCTGTCATCTATTAGCAGTCATCTATTGACCACAGTTTGTAGGATTGTGTGGTCCAAGGTGGCGGCAATGGTCCACATTACCACAAAAAACCTATGTATTTACTGTATATTATTCACCTTTTTGTGACACTTCCAAAACCCACCTTAAATAGAGAGACGGGTTCTGATGTAGCCCTGTGTGACACCGCACAACACTGCCACCTAACTATGCAGAGTAACACTGTTTCAAGTTTTTTTGTGTGCAAGTTAACATGTGCAAAAGGCAGTGGGTGAAGAGGTGAACAAATAACATATCAAGGTAAGACTGAAAAGTTAATGGACTTAATATTGTGGTCACTCCATTTTACAAATGAAGTAATTACTGGAGTTCTGTGTTCATGTACAAACAACAATCAACTGGCAGCACTGATACTGTTGACTTTGTCTCATGACTACAACATACGTCAAGAGATTATTGATTTGTCACAAGTTAACCTTGGCTGGCTATCGTAACTTGTGGTTCAGTCATTCATGCCAGCACAAGCCCCCAAATGCAAACAGAAGTAGGAGGACCACGTCCTCAGCAAAGCGGTGTTTGTAGCTACTGATGGGCTTTCAGCCAATATTTACATGGCAAATACAAAGAAGTAAAAGAGTGCTAAGAAGAGACAAAAAGTGAGAATATTGCTGCTGTGAATGAGAGGTTTCTACCCCATTATGTGCTGCCGTGCTCAAAGGCCCAAAACCAGAACGCACAGACATTTGGTTTACTGTCAGTAGCAAAACACAAAGGTGAAGTTTTGTGTTTGCAAAACCAGTTTCAGTCTATTCTGTGCGGGGTTTCTATGTCACAATGATTCCTTAGGAAAACCGTTTGTGAAGGAGATTTAAAAGCAGTCAAAAAATGGCTTGGGACCAAAAAACATGCAAAAAGGTAAGAACCTGTCTCAACTCTGAGTGCCAGTTGGGCAGGATATTCACATTGTGGCTAAAATCTTGAATGGTAGAGTCACTTCTATGAGTGCAGCTCTGGTCCAAAAACACTTCATGCTTTGACTTTCCAACTTGACTGTGATTGTTTCTGGGATTCCCAGATGTTGTCCATGCCCTACTGATGACCTCTAGTGCATTTGAAATATACAGCATTCTATAGGTTGCAGTCAACATAAACAGCAATCTCAGGCACAAGAAGTAAACAAAGATCTCACAGAAGAAACAAATGGGGAAAAAAACATGACAAACAAAGAAAAACATCATAAAAGTGGGAAATTAGCCCCTAACCCCTTCATTTTCATTAAGGACAAGTTTGTGGCTCAGATTTTAAAAGAATCTGCATTGAAATGGACTTTAAACGGTCCTCATCAGTCGGTGGAATTGTGCAATGACAGAGATATACAAGCCATGTAGCCAATAAAAAAAAAGGCTACCATATCCTTCATTTTAATAAATATTATAAAAACACCAATATGGTGAATATAAATATTGGAAACTAGGGGCAATCAGATTAAGAAATTGCCATTTCCTGTAATTTCCTATCAACCTTTAAGTAAAAAACAATCATTGATGGAAGACGATCATGTGTCTGGTTTGGACATACCCCAACAAATGTTTGGCATCCATTTGCTGAAACCGTATAAAAGAAATAAATAGACCAGATCACTGTTCATGTGGTTATATGTCATGTCCTATAGTCCATATTCATCATGATGTAGGACATCATTTGTTCAATATCTGACAGGAAGCCCAGCCCATAAAAGTAGTCCAAGTGTTGTGGGCTTTTGTACTGTTCAGGTAAGAACAGATCATTACTTGGAATTTTCACACAGTCGTCAAAACAGTCTTCTGTTATCAGCCCCAAAATCACACTGGGGGTGACATGGCACATCTCAATTTATCAAGAAGTATCCTTTGAAATTAGTCAAATCAGACCTCCTATACATCGATACCAACTAGTCTACAATGGAAGATCAGGAAGATTTGTTGACTCAAAGCATCAGTCCTTCAAGACTCGGTATTATCTTCCTTTGCATATTCCTCCACAAGTTTCTCATAGGACTGTCCCTGTTCGGACCCGTCACTAGTGAACACAGACCCTTCTGATTCAGACCCTTGCTCCTCCTTGGAGTCTGTCTCTGACTCAATATTTTCATCACATGTAGTGATGGACAACTTTGCTTTAGCATCGTCGTCATCATCATCGTCGTCGTCATCTTCCAGGTTATTATTCAGGAGGTTCTCCTCATCGATAAATGTAATGTTTGCATTTTGGAACGTAAGGGGCTGGTAGTCTTTAGAGTCCCATGTCCTTCGGCCACCTGCTCCACAACCACCCACTCCTCCTCCGTTCTCCAAATCCACTTCCTTGTCAAGCTGGTTCTCATACATCTTGTCCTGGTCACCTTCCAGTTCACCCTCTACGTGGTCCTCTGTTAGCAGCAAACCATTGTCTGAGCCCAGGAGGTAGTTCTTGGACTTTGAAAACGCTACAGTGACACGGTCACTGAAACTATAACGCCTCTTTTGGCGTGGCGAACGGTCTAAACTGAGAATGGTGTGACCATTTGACATGGTAGCATCATTGCAGCTCTTGGAGCGACCTATCTCTTTTGGTTTACTGATGGTGGTAATTCCGTTGTTTCCACCTTCTTTTTTGGTGCCAATCTGCTTTATCAAGTCATTGTAGCCCTCCTGCTTCTTAGACAGGAAGCTAAAGATGTTGACATCATTCGGAGTGGGTGGCAAACGAAGGGCAGCTTTGTGAGACTCTTTGTAGTGCCGGAGCTCATCAAGAGACAGCTTGCGGCGCTTGCGGCGTTTTTTCAGTGCCTTGTGGGCCTCAATAACCATCCGCACTTTCCAGTTGAAGAACAAAGAAAGCCATGCCAATCCCAAATAAATCCAAACTTCCACAAAGTAACGGTACAGAGTCGGGTACTCTACATTTGGATCCACACCTGCAAGAACAAAGAAAACAAATTTAGGAAACACTAATGCTGTCAAGGTCAAATCACACAAGACCACAAGATGTTAACATTTTTAGTCCCATAAATAGAACTGTTTGGATAGCAACAAGATTAACCTTAATGCCCGTTTTATCTGTACACAATGAAGTATTTATCTCATGATTAGTACCATTATCAAAAGTAAACCATGATGACTAAGCCTAACCAGTCCACGGTATATGTGATTATGTAAACATAGCAAAACATCAAAAGTGTACAGCAAGGCCAAAAATCCTAGCCATCATCTTTTTGAGATGAGTTTTTATTGTTAGCAAAAATAGCAGAACCTGGAAAAAATGAGACAGTATATTAAACAATTTGTTTCTCAAAGAGCTTACCTGCTACCAAGTCCCCAAAACCAATTGTGGTCAAAGTGACAAAAGAGAAGTACAAGCCTTCAATATAGGTCCAACCCTCTTGGGACATAAATACCAGTGGGGGGAGGACTAAATGTACCAGCACACCCCATAGGAGAAAAATAGCTGTGCAGGTAAATTGAGCCTTTCTCTGGGAATAGAAAAGAAAAGCAGAAAACAAAAGCATTACTTTTTGGTGAAGGTTTTCAATTACCACGATGAGATTCAAATAGTTTTTTCAATGATGGAAAAATCCCACATGGACTTACCAGTGAAACTCCTTTCTTGGTTAGATATTGACCCAGGTGCTTGGCCCTGCCACCAAAGAACTTTCCGAGTTCACTGATCCAGGTAAGACATAAAGGTACACCAAACAGTCCATAGAAGATGCAGAATACACGGCCTGCTGGTGTTTTCGGGGCAATGTTCCCATATCCTTTAAAAGGTGTGGAAAAAAATAAGTGGTTGGTTAAATGTATACTGGAAATATCTATTCAATGCTTCACACTTTTTTTGGCTTTTATTAATATTTACTATGACAGAAGCACTCAGAAATGATCCTAGTAAGGAACAAATAGAATGAATATGTCATTACATATTAATTAAAAAAAGAACCTCAGATGAGGTCGCAGTAAGTGACAGAGACTTCGCAAAGCTGGGGAAAAAATTAACCAATGGAACTGTCTGCAGGCATTTAAGATGTGGAGATGTGGCATGGCACCAAAAGAAGGAAAATGACTCTGCTGACATAACCCAAGCCTCCAATGAGATCCGGTCATCTAATCAAGTTTTTTTTCCACCTGATCCCATCTTATCTGTGTTGTCGTTCTGTACATTTGGTTTATATGGGCATGGGTAAAAGGGCAAACAGTTAACTGTAATATACAGCTTGTCCCACTGGAGCAAAGTTAAAGAGGTCAAGGCTGAAATCCTTAAGTGAAAGGTATTTAGGTCTGTTTACGCTAATGTGCAACTTTTGGCTAACTAACAGCATTACTTAATTTTAACTTTCCCTTCAATATGGACAAAAAACTAAATATATTTGATGAAACTACTTGAAATCTCTACGTGTTGAAGCAATCTGATCCATCCCTGGTGAGTTCCCAAAAAGTATTTACCAATTGTGGTGATTACAGTGGCAGCAAAGATGACGGCATTCGGCCAGTTCCAGTTGTTGAAGGTCTTGCTGCCAGTGATGGTGACCCCTTGTCCAGCAGCATCAGACACCACCTGAGGCCAAAGAAGATCAAAGAACAAGATTGAGTACAGGCTGGAATTTAAACGCATGAGAAATGGGTTTAGGCTAAACAAATGGATGCCAACAAATTGTCAGTGATATAATGGTCCCATTGGATTGAGTGCAAGGAAGGGGGGAAGTTTGTTATGTTGAAGCTCCATTTCTCCCCATCACATCCTTCCTGTGATATATCGATGGCATCTCCAGATACACTGATGAGCTGACGATTGCCGGCAATGGCACACAGGGGCCCTAGTGGATCGTGTTTGCCCCGAGGGGTTTATGGTTCCAACTACTGCTTACATTGGTAGAAAAACAGGAACATCAAGTCCGCATCCCTAAACAGCCATTTCATAATCACATAATGATAGATAAAAGGACCAGGTGGTTTTTAAGTGGTTGCTCTTTCAAGCAGGAAATTGATTGGCCAAGATCCTACATTTGTTTTGCAGAGAACTGACTCTTTCAAACTTTTTCTGGATATGGTCAGCCTTTGATCGAAATGCATATAAACTTATGGTGTTTTTAAGAAGACTGAAAAGCTGTGTCACATTTTTAGACAATCGTACTGTATTGATTTCTTAACAATTTCTTTACATGTGACAAAAGATGGAAAACTACGAGATATTTTTCAACTACCACAATCTATAAAATCTGGCAAAGCAGCCAGTTTTTGCTCAATTAGTTCAAAAATTCATAAGGAAATCTTAAAATGCATGCACCCCTTTCAGAAACTACTAATGCTGCAATCCAAAGTAGAAAAAATGGTAATTTACAAGAGACAAGCATGCTTAATCAATCATTCCCAACCATGTGTGTGATTCAATAGCCACAGCAGAAACTGAATTTGCCCTCTGGGGTATTAGCAAACCCCTGGCAATGTGTGCTGGGACAATGCATTCCCCCACACCATAGTTCTTCTTTCTCCAAATGTGCTTGAGGGGCGAAATGTGCAGGGGTTGGAAAATTTCACTTGAGCTCCTAAATACTGGAAGACGTTTAGTTCTTTAATAATAACAGGTCTGTGACAGTTCTGCTCTGTAATTAGCCAGCACAAGAGGAGGCCATTCTTTTGTCTGCTGAATCAACACAGTTCCTCCATTGGGCTTTGTGATGACAGCAGTGATGGACACAGTTTATCTTCCAACCGTGACTGGAAATTAAAGAGGAAAACCACACTCAAGTGGACAACTGACCAGTCTTTTATAAGTAGCTATATTTGCATGCACAGAATAACCCAACTTTTGCATATAACCCAGTTCAAGTCTTTTTGGGGTTTAGCTAAAATTGAATATCTCTGTTGGCATGAAAAGAACAAACAATTGAAGGAATACTCCAACATTTTGGGAAAAATACCCTTTTTCCACCTTACCCAGACTGAGACAAGGTGTTTGATATCATATTCACCTCTGTACGTCCACTGCTTCGGTTCCTATGGTTAGCATTTCATGTTAGCTTAGCATAAAGACAGAAGTCTACAGAAGAGGTCTACAGGAGGCAGTAGTTCCTACCATCTAACTTGTCCTATAACGACTCTCATTAAAAAAAAAAAAATCCAAGGCGTGTATTTCAAATGCACGATACATTGTGTAATTAAGACAGCTTCAGAGCTGCTGTAAGGTTTATTTTTTCACTTTGACGTAACTAGGCTAATGACGCCTGTAGACTTCAAGTCTTTATGCTAAGCTAACATGAAAGGCTTACAAATTAATATTGAAATGCTGGTATATATTTGTTTGTCAACAAAATCATTGTGCAGAATGCTACTAAATTGGAGTATTCTTTTAACAGAGTAGCTACGTACACAGAACAATTTACCAACAAAAACTGAAATGAAAAGGTGCTGCTGCCAACTACCTCCTCCCTCTTTGATGGAGCTATAGTAGGTCACTTCCAATACATGGGCATGAAATTATTTCAGTAGCATTCTGCACAATGATTTTGTTGACAAACAAATACATACCAACATTTCAATATTAATTTGTAAGTAAAACAAGAACTTGAAGGAGTAAGTAAATAAGCCACAGTGATGCATCTAAAATTGGAGTAAATCAAGCATCTGAACTGGGTTTTTCATTATCAGAGCACAAAAGTAACCAGGTCATTCTGAGTTATGATGTTTACATGTGATGGCCAAGTTTCTGGTCACAGCCAATGATGCTGCTCCCCCAAATCCACCCACAAAACAGCGTAAAGGGCATTAAAAGAAATGTAGCTTAGTCCTCTCCTTTTACCAGTGGGGGTGGGGACTGTGGGTATTAGGTGACCAGACCCATTAGTGAGAAAAAAAAGGAAAAAAACACCTGTTCACACTAATGGAAAAGCATATGTATCCAAAGCAAAACAGTATTGTGCTGGTAAGATTATGATGCAAAGTTAATAACTAAATAAAGTAAAGCCAACTTCAATTTTTTTTTTTTTTTTTACAACCAGATAGATTTATCTGTTCCTATGAAGCCATACCTTTCTAAAGAAAACCATGAACTGCGGTGCTTTTAAACCGGTCCTTCCAGCAGTGTTGTGTTTACAATAACACAGCTGCATCAGTCTTATGAGATGGATAAATAACAGTCTGAACGACAGATCGGATTAACAACTCAACATTCATATAAACAGAAATATTTCATTAATTGCTCTGTCGCTTCCAATATGAAATTTTGCTCCAAAACCTATGAATTTTTAAGAGTGTCTGCTCTCTGAGGTTTGTTTACTCTGTGGATTAGACAGCAGTTAAAGTGATGAATGTTATGTTTGTGTGTCATGTCTGTGGTCTGTGGTTAGCTCTGCACCTTAATCTAGCATCATGAGGGTGATTTGCACACGGTACACTGTCTGTCTGCCGAATAGAAAGTGCTGAAGTTTGAAACATACAAAATGCTGATTCACAAGAATACAATATGTGCTTGCTCAATCATAGTGAATGCTATGTCTTCCATTTTAATGTCTGTCGAGGACAAGATAGACAACTTTACAGCTAAGGCAGGCTGTATGTGCTGAAATGTCCAAAGAAAAGTAAATCTAAAGTCAAATGCCATTATGGTCCAATAATCCATTTCAGAGATTTTTCCACATACAAGTCAGTAAGATGAAATTGTCAGTCAAAAAGCACTGGCCAGTGAGAAGCTGTCTCCAAGCACTGACCCTCAGAGACTGGCCTCAGTAATGCTACAAGGTCCCAAAAAGGTTAAAATGTCACACAATGGTCAACCCATGGTCACCTAAGGTCACAAATGACCCTGAGAACAAGGCAATGAACACAGGCACTGTGAGAGAGAGATGAAAGGCACTTTGTGTGTCCAGCTGAGCACAAACCAACTCAGGAGGAAGTGATTAAACTAGCTTGTGTTGTTTGAAGGCCTGAATTTTGGAAAACTGGATCCCAACCAAGGCTAGGACCTGGATATATTCCTCATGTATTAACTTTATGAAGACAAGACCAAACTAAATAAATCCTTAAAATAACAGAAGACATAACTCATATATAACAAGGCATGCTACTGGAAACACAAACAACCTCTAGAATTGATGGGGCATGAGACCCAAATCCTGCAATTTTTAGTTCTGAAACTGCTAAAACTAAGATTAAATAATTCCTATAGCAGGGTAAAACAATTTTACCAGAAGCTGCACATCTCTCCAGATCACATGTAATCTTCTATACAATGTCAAGCAAAAACGCTTTTTGCCAAGTGACTCACTTACAAGGCAGGGGAAAAAAAATAAGATAAAGTCGTATGAGATGAAACAATATGTCACACACACACAAAAAAAACCCTTCAGCATTTATTTTGTAACTGAAGCACCAAAAAAAAACACTTCTTCATGATGTATTTTGTAACTGAAAGAAAAAAAACGTCCTCAGAATTTATTTTGTGACTGAGGCAACTGAGTTTTTTCCTTGCTTTTTCTATTGTGCGTGAGTCTGCATTTATAAGAGTTTATACCTTTGTTTCACTAAATTTTGGTGGCTAGTGGCCAATCCCTTTTTTATTTATTTATTTATTTTTTTGTCAAAGTTGTTCTATTGTGCCATTGCACAACAGTCCCTACAGCAAGGAGACCCCCCTTTTCTCTAGCCAAACACTACACTCAAGTACAACTGAGCAGCTTTTGAAAAGATAGAGTAGCACCTCACAGGTTAGCATGACATTTTCTGCAAACGTGATCATTTTATGTGCATGGTTACTGCATGCTTTCAGATTTACTGGAGGCCTAAATCATGTCATTCTTGACAAGAATGGCATTGGAACAACATACTACTGCACTTCAAATGTTTTGAAAACATAAGATCTGTGCGATTGGGGCTTTGACATGACTCAGCTGGCAACATGGTTACTGTAACATTTGCAATGTACTTCACTAATGGCTGGTTCATGGAAATTCCATGATACCACAGTTGTTCCAGAAAACACTGATCTTGCCTATTTTATGAAACAGCCCATTTAGCAAATAGAATAATCTGTCAAGAAAAGCACACACAACAAATGACAAGTCTCACTAAGTGTCTGATTGACGCAAGTTGTCCGTCAAATAATTCATAACTGGGGTTTGGGGTTGATGCCACCATTGACATTTAATCCTCCCACCACTCTCCTTAATCCCTCAAAAACTGTTATTTTCTGCTCTCATTGAGGCAAAGACAAACAGAACCACTGCTGAGAGCAGAAAGGCCACTGCCTTTCCACTGCAATTGAAGACAGAGCTAAATGTTTCGGGAAGGTTCCCACAGCAGGACTGCAAATATAATGTGTTGAACATTAGCAGATGAGCAGACAATGTCAGAGGTAATCAAAAGGGGTCATCAAAAACAACAACAACAACAGAAGATTGGTCTGACTGTTACTGTGCACAAATTCCTGTGCAGCAAACCTGCAGATCAGCTGTCAAACTGGTTATTCAAATTCTCTATTGACCTTGCAAAACCACTGGAAGTCTTCCATGAAATACAGCAAGCTGAGACTTGGGGTTATAATTATTTCTGGTTTTTAATGTTTGACTTATTATTATTTTTTTACAATTAACCACTTGTGTGTTCACATTTTCTACAGGGATACTGTTAGAGAGATCCACTGTTAGCTTTGGACAGTCTAGTAATGGAGCAGATGTCCAGATGACTCAGGCTAACTCTTCAGCTCTGCTCTCCAGTCATAATGAAAGCCAGCACAATGCACATTTTTACAGCATCACTGTCATCACTGCAATTAAAGAGAAGCCTGTTAAAAAAAACGCTTGACATTTCCCATGTTGACCTACAGTGGAAATTACATTACAAATTGCAATGCGGTGTCAAAAACTGCAGCCTAAGCGTAACACATATCCCATGACTACAAATGAGGCTGCACCACACTGTTTGTTCAAAGTGAGGGATTCCTTTGCGGGCCTGCCACTGCAATGTTGCTAAACTCTGGGTTTGAGAGGCTGACAGCACTACGCTGATAACCAAAGAACAGTGAAACCACAACGGCAAACTCCAACTGTTATCAGGACAGCTGGCGGCCCAGGGCAGCGCTCCTTTGGCTAGGTATTTTTCCGCTCCCAGCATATGAGTGCACAAAGCTGCGGAGGAGCACTGGGAACAGCTGTTGGTGGGCCAGGCTGACTAGGTCACAAACAATGAAGTCACTCATAAAATGTTCCTTGTCAGCATATATTGATTTCAGATATGAGAGTAGGCGCAAACAATGCGTCCAGGAAACAATGCTGGGATTTTACTGTCAGCACTGATCAAAGATTCACCCCCAACCAGAAAAAAGCTCTTTTTCATCTCAAGCTCTGCAGCTTGAGATGAAAAACCGAGTGTGTGAGTCAACCAATCAACATTCATGTAAGCAACTGATGTCAATTACAGAAGTATATAATGGCACATCAAACTCAATGTCCATTTCACGAGTTTCTTTCTGATTTGGTAAAGACATGAAGGGACACGTTCTAAAGTTTCCAGACAGTGAAAGGATTCTTTATGTTTGGGCGTTTTTTACAGCTTACATCTGTTAAGCAGCGCGTATGATACCATTAAAAAGATTTGTGAGCGGCTGTTTTAAACTAAAGCTGTTATATTGCAGTTACTTAATAAACTCCACATATGGCATTTCTTTTCTTTATTCTCTCTTAATTTCTTTGGTGTGTTGATTAACTTTGTCAGTAAATTAAACTAGCACTCGGGAGAGGGATTACTAGATTTAGAAATACAGCTGAAGCCATGACATTAACGTTCTGTCCGTGAGGCTGAGCTCTTGAAAAAATGTGACTGGTTGAAACTGGTATACCAACTTGGATGGTGGCATTCTCACATTGTACCTGAACTGCACACATGCTGACACTCAAGTAAGATCCATTTAAAGGCACCTCTCTTTGGTTAATTAGTAGCCACCATCTAAAACTTCATTGCACTGAGATCCCTGGCAATCTTCCATGACTTCAGTATTGTAAGTGTTAATGTTTTATTTATTTATGTGTTTCAGGGGAAGGAAAGACGTGGGTATTTCAGGTCAGCAGTCCAGAGATAACCCAAGCACATGACCAAGTGCCACTCAAAACAGTGAGCTACTTCTGCTTTAGACATTTAAACTTCCATTCTTTCCGGGAGCTGCATTTCACTTTCAGCATGTGACAGGCGTGTGTTTGTGAGAGAGTCTGCAGTATTCACAAACTCTCCCCTTTATTTGGCCACACAAATGTGGTTAGTCATCCTTAAGTCAGCTGCACTGTGACTGCCAGAGAAACATTTGTAGTAACAAACAAAAAAAAAAAAGTGAACTCCAAGAAACCAATATTGGAAACCATGACGCTTAGATTCTTGTCTTTTCATCTGATCTGTAAATAGTTTCCACAGAGATCATTTCCCGCTGATATGTACTCAAAGTAGGAGGAATGATAAACATATTTACAATTCATTCCTTTAGCATATCTGATGATGGTCTACTCTTCATTGTCATTAACTTAAAAAAGGTGTGTTGTTGTAGGAATAATGCAGAAAACTGGAAAAAAGTGTAATATAGGTGCAGACAACTAAATCCCTCAAAAAGTTACGTCCCATTTCTGGAAACTGTGGAACCAGTGAGAAAATTTGAGAAGATTTTTGGGAGTCATTTAGTCATTCATGGGAGTCATTTAGTAATCCCCCTCCCCCCAATCAAATGCATATCAAGCAATTAAACATGGTCTACTATGTCCATTTTGATAATTATCTTTAAAAAATATGATTGCAAAGTCACCCCAACTGTTGCACTGTTTTTAACTATTATTGGTTAATCTATAATATTCACTCGCAGATATGCTTTGAAACAACTTAAAAGGTCTCACTTTGGAGTTTGTTTTAAATCAGTAAAAAGGTGCTGAATTATAACCCGTCAACACTAATAGCACTGCAGCCCTGTTACACTGTAAACACCACACCACAGGAATGATGACAGCCTTATGAAGATGTGCAGATCAGCTGAACACTCAAAGCTTATCTTGATGAGCCATGAAGACACGGCTGCTTTTATGAGCCACAGATGATATACCTAAATATGTGGGGCTCAGTCTTCAAGTGCAGCTTTGAGTGGCTTGTAAACTTTATGATAGGCTCTCCTGCCTCTATCCACACTGCTTCTGGACAACGTGGAGACCCAAGTTTTGCCTGCATATTATCAAACGGCAGGACACTGGTGCGTTGGATTCTTATTTGCATTAGAGATAATGTGGAGCCGCCACCCTCCTGGTTGAGCTTTTATGAAGGCCTCTCAAGAACGAACATTGATGGGCCATAAAATCCAATCTGTAAAACTGTGACCACTTCAAGGCTCCTGCAGCTAGCAGTAAATCCCTTGTTAATAAAACAGAGAGGGCTAACTTTTACGTGAGCGTCGCCTTCTCTTGTTAATAAACCTTATATATTGTTTTATTGTCAACAAAACTAAGCAAAGTTTCCATAATGGAAATCTAACAATTTGTGCTCATAGCACTAAAGAGGGGGGTAAAAGAAATCCAAAGAGGACACAGTAATCATATCTGTTCATGTTTTTCATTATTTCTATACTGACTGTAATGTTCAAGTATCTGGCCCTTGCAGCAGGTGTCTTATCAAACACCAGCAGGAGAAAACAGCTTTGCAGAGTCTACATGTCTGGCAATAAACCTGTGATTGCATGGCTGGGCAAATGGTATGAAGTCAAACATGCTGACATTATGTCATCATTTTAGTGTGTCTTGAAATCCCACAGTTGCTGTTATGTTATCTTCATCTTCAGAGAAGCACATGGGAGAGGGAAAAGTTCAGTTTAAGCTGACCTTGGACATTTGACTGTTTCTCAAAGTCTCAAAGATTCCCACTCTGTCAGGTGCTGCACAGCACCAACCCCCAAAAGGAATTTCCAAAATTTCTCTATCCTTCGCCATGATATTCCTCTCTACATTTGCATTTGCTGAACTGAAGTAGTTTTGGCCGTTGCAGGGGTGCCATGAGTGGGGGAGGTTCACGGGGATATATCCCTTTCAGTCCCCCCAAAGAAAAAATCAGGGAGAAAAAGAAAGAAGCAGAAGGGGGCTTAAGGGGGATAATAAATCTTCCTAATACTGATGTGGGCCCAAAAAGGGGGACAGGTTGAGACATGTCTTCTGTTACTGGTCATACTTGCAAGTGTAAAAAGAGAAAACCACACTGCACTGCAGCCTGAAATCCTCTCCCTCTCTAAAATGAATTATTGTCAGTCTAGTTCAGGAAGGAGATCTGTTTCCCCCATTCATGAAGGGACTGAAACTTTTGCATACCATCAGAATAGACAGAGCACTGAGTGATGTCTTCAGTTTGGACGGTCAAGCCTCATTTTCCACAATCTTCTTCCTTGTTGAAGGATTTGAAGGCTTTTCATCTGACAGGTCAACATAATAATATCCTCTAGTCATACCCACTCAAACATCTCTGACAAACTTAAAAGATGCAACTTATCTAACTTCAACCATATTACCATGGAAGTAAACAAACAATGTGTCATAAATAAAAACACCTGTGAAATGATAGAGCCACTCACTATTCCTATTCTGAGTTCATTCAGTTCATTCACTGCTGATAATAGACCATCGAGGTCAATGATCAGCTTTACTACTGAATAAGGAACTGCCTTTTTTTCCCCTCTTCTTACAAGAAAAAACACTTGAGGAAACAGAACATTAAGAACTGCAACTGAAGTTACAGATTGTCCCTCAAAACCTGGTACATTACAATCAGACAGACATATTTTGGCAGCTTTACAATCTAAAAGTTAGCTGGGCAATAAAATGAATGATCATTAGATTGACATTGAATAAGTCTTAAGAATTTAGTTGTACAATATCATCAAATCATGAATTCAATCTCCCATGCTATACATATATAAAAAGTAAAAGTCTTTTATGGAACCTGGCCATAAAGCCTTCAGACTGATAAGCTAAGGGTGGGTGTTTTGCTCCACACTTATGGATCATGAACAGAGATGCCTCTATCGCATGTTGTTTAAAATATGACCAGGGTTTGGTCAAAACCTAGACAGCAAGCTGTGTGCTGAAAAAATTCTTGCCTGCTCCTGTAGCTGCTGAAAACTGCAGTGCCTGACAAAACTTCAACAAGTGATTAATATGTGACTCATCTTCAAACCATAACTTGTAGCGGGCCAGTGAGGGCTATGCGTTCAAAACCCTGAACAACTTTCATTGTGTGAAGAAAAGTAGTCGATTAAAAAGGGGGAAAAATAGCAAAAAGAATGCAAGTGTTTTACCTTTAATATTTCCTCCAAATCATCTTCCGTCAGACAGGGATAGTCCTCAAGTATTTTGTTCTTTCGGTTACTATATTCTTTTGCAGCCCGCTTCCAATTGGGTTCCTCCAGGACTTGAAAAATTGCTGCCCCAATGGACAGGTAAAAAATAATGGCAGAGGTCAACAAGGGGCCTTTATCTACCATTCTTGTGCACAATAACTCAACTTGGAGAACGCGGGAGAGGGAAAAAGAGAGAAAGGGGGGACAGATAACAACACGTTATGCAGAGCTCATGTTCAACAGGTCTTTTGAGACGCTCTATGAAAAGGTTCTTCCGCGCAAGGGTCTTGAAAAATGGGTGAAATGTGCCACTTCTGGCAGCATTGGGCTCGAGACCAAACAGGATAAATGCGCTCATCGACCGGGGGCTTGAGAGCGCGTGGGACCGCAGCGGCAATAGTAGCGCTCTCCACGTGCGCAAAGTGTAGTAGTACCAGGCTGAGAGCAACACTTGCTGCTGAAGTACTGAACTCTCTATAGGGGAGTGGGGAAGAGCAAAGAGGATCCGCCCAGAAAAAAAAAAAAAAAAAAAAACAAGGCAAGAAAGGCGAGAACTGGGGCCTCCTACCTGTGGGTGAATTTGTTTTTACCCCAGGTGCAATTCTGCCTTAGTCTTACAGAAAATAAATAAATCAATCAATCACTTTTTCCTTCTACTTTTAAAGAGTTTGGTGTGTTTGTGGTTTAGCTAGGCTAAACACTGCAAAAAGTAGTCATCTCAACATCGTGAATCAGAATCTGATTTATTGGCCAAGTATGTTAACAACTAACACACAAGGAATTTGGTGACAGTTGTTGGTGTCTCTCAAGCAGTACAGACAGTACACAGGCGGTGTACATGTTATGTACAGACAATTCACAATATACAAGCAATGTACAGATTATGTAGGAGACAGACAATGTATATAGGTTGACGGATGTGTGGAAGTGCAGACAACAGTAATGGGCATCATGTCGTGTAGGCATTAAAACAAAGTTTGTGCCAATGTCAGTGAAAGAGTTTCACTTTCATTACAGGAAAAAGAGTAAGTGGCCAAAAAATATTTATCCTTCTAGCGTTACGCCTGCTGAATTTCCTAAAACATGTAAAAACCTGCTAATGTAAGTGGGGCAATTTCTTTCCAGTGGAGTCATTTCCTACAAACCGTGATCAATGTGATGAAACAGGGATTAGGAGAAATTTCGAGAAGGGGTTCAACTGCAGCCTGCACTATTAGTACAAGAGACGCCCAATCCCATGATTTGCATTAGCCTTAACCTCCAGTGATGTGGTTGTTTCTTGTACTGATCAGGGCGTTCCTTGTACTGATGTGGGTGTGTGTTGCACTGTGGGGGTGTGATTTGTACTAGCTACAGGCAGCAGCTGGATATACTTGGAAAATTCAAGAAAAGTCCTGAAATGAAAATGAAAGTGGACTGAAATGGTGCGTCATATTTAAACCTTTGCTGTGATAGTACCTTAAAATTGGCTCTTATAGTCATTTTCCCAGCTGTGTATGTGTATGCGTGTGTGTGCATACCCATTTGAGGGTCCAGACGTCAGCTGCTCAAATGTTTACTCATGTGATGTGTGCCACATTCTGCATTGATAATCTAAGGAGCAAGGATCAAACAAAGGAACAAATGTATTGATTAAAGTCTGAGTAGAGCCACTGATCCTCAAACATGCTGACAGTCAGAGGCTGGTAGTTTTACACCCTGACCAAGAGATACAGTGGTTTACAATCATTCCCGTCAAGCCAAGCACAGAGTTAAACGTCACATTATGATTAACTGCAATGATTTGATTGCATTGGAAGGGATAAGAAAGGGAAAACACATTGATTGCATCCTCAGCCATTGTCACCTTACTTCCTGCATAGGAGTGTAAGTCGGTCGGTGTTCAAGAATTCATGGCATGTAAGACAACACTGGACTTCACTTCATGATCACTGTCTTTGTACTCAATCATACACACTCTTGCCAAACCATGCATGTATCTTATTGCAGTTTTTGTGCATAGTCAAAGAAACATTCATGTGTGCAATATCAACTCTCCATTTCAAAGCTTTATGTTGAAGTTATATAAGATCTAAAGAGAAAATTTAGAAAATTACAGTCCCGTTGTTAAAAGTATATTCCCAAAATGTAAGATTTTTCACTGCCAGATTAGAGGTGAACCATATTTCTCTGGTGCTTTGCTTGCTTCAGTGAAAAATAAAGATTATTCTAACGGTTAACCTCAACTTTCTGTCAAAATAAGTAGTTAATACAATTACACTCACTTATTGATATTGATGTGTATGAAATATATGGCTATGTGAGTTTTCTCAAAAGCCTGTATGAATTAGTGTTCCCAAAAACAGGAGACTGCTCAGCGAGAGTGAAACTGACCGTACAGAAAGAAAAGTGAGTCAGAGGTACTTTCACATGCCATCGCGGTTTTATTAATTATACACAAGATTTCCCCCCACTGAAAATATTTAGACTGACTTCAAAACAATTATTTTGTGTGTTTATGACAAGAATCTCATTTTACGTTAGCAGGCTCTTCCAGTTTTCCCAACTGTCCCGCCAACATCTGAAGAAGTCAAGTAAGTAAAGATTTATAGGTCAAGGAATTTCAACTGTCATAGCATCAACCAATTAGATGAGTGGCAGAAGGGTGTATATTCAGTACGTTTTGACTTTACCTTAGAGAAATACTCCAACATTTTGGGCAATATCCCCTGTTTCCGACTTATCTGGACTGAGACAAGATGTTCGATACCATTTTCACCTCTGTACGTCCACTGTTTCAGTTCCGATGGTTAGCATTTCATGTTAGCTTAGCATAAATACTTGAAGTCTGCAGGAGTCAGCTAGTCTACCTCCACATTATACACTGTGTAAATAAGACAGCTTCGGAGTTGCTGTAAGGTTTATTTTTTTCACTTTTACAGAGCTAGGCTAATGACTCCTGTAGACTTCAAGTCTTTATGCTAAGCTAACATGATATGCTAACCATCAGAACCGAACTTTTGATGTTTGGCGTACAGAGGTGAAAATGGTATCAAACATATTGTCTCAGTCTGGATAAGTCAGCAAAAGGTGATACTGCCCAAAACTTCTTTAAGCACATAATAGATACCTTCCCCTGTCTATTTGTTGGCACTGAACAGATTCATCAAGAGCCTCAGTCTCAACATTTTTAGGAAGTTCACTTTCAGCTCAGTTGTGACTCCAGTGGTCCGCTTATATGATAACCTATGATAACCTCCTAATTGTTTTTGACCAGATAGCCATTGTATGAATCTGCCTACATCACATGACCATTTCAAAGGGACGGCTAGGCTTCACATTCACTGTCACAATCACTGTTGTTTTGCAGCAGATTTTAGGGTACAGGGAGGATAAAAACCCTCTGCACAGTCAGGATGGCACCACCAACACCACTATACCGAGCAATCAAAACAGACAAGCAATATCGCTCTTTGTCAGACTGTTTACTGGTTTCGGAGTGACTGGCGGACAGATCAGACTGTGTCAGTGTAGCAGGGACAGAGATCACAGGCGAACAGTGAGTGAGCTGAGCCAAGTTCTGACATAGTCCTTACATAACAGTCGGTGCTCAGTCAATAGCCCCCCCATAGTGTCAATACACACAAACCCCTCTGTGAAAAACAGCTGACCTCTTTACCAGGTGAAACTGGATGGGTATAGGTCACAATATAGAGATGCAATTTTTGTATTTAGAGACTTTTACTTAAGTTCATTTTGACTTAACTATTGTAGTTTTTTGCAAACACTGAACGGCCAATGGCCAGTGACTATGGGCCTCATTTCAAGAAAAAAATTTTGACTGCTTCCTTTATTCAATCATATAGTCATCTTAAAGAATACATGAAGAAATCACAACTCTGGTATTCATATGCTGAATAGTGCTAGAAATATGTTTTGTGTTTTCATCATTTTTTCATGAATCAAACCTTGTGCATTTACAAATGAGGCCCCTCAGTCTCCAGAGCTGTCAGCTGAAGGCTAAACATCAGCAGCAGTTCAGAAATGTCACAGAGAGCTGGTGAGGGGCCACCATGGTGGTCTGTTGAAAAGCCCTCTGGGATACAAGGGGACTTCCAGAGTTTCAGGCCAGTCAGATAAGACAACCGGAAGAGCCACATCAGATAACAGAGTGGCAATATCCAGTTTGGATGCATTAACACGTGTTTCATTGGGTGGCCCAGTTTCTCAAGAGAGAGCAGAGTCTCTTTAGGGATCCTGGAGCTTCAGCTGTAAAATCTTCAGTTGTAGTAGTAGAAATGCTTTGTAAGCTCAACTGTAAATGACGGTAGAAGTTTTGAAATTTTTGGAAAAGTGCATTACACAGGAGCCACTTCTCAAAGTCATTCACGGTTATCTCCTGGCATGGTCTTTCCTTGGAATCACTGCCTTATTTCCAGCAGAGATTATGTTATCTTGAAGTGGGTATATGTGATCCATTTACCGGAGTTATAGTCATGTTTCCCAGCCTGCACCTACGGGAAGTAAACTATAAAAATTAATAAGTCTGACCTTCAAGAATACTGTAAAATGTTTCTTGCATTGTAAAGGAGAAGCTGCTACTAGATATGCATGAGCTGGTATTTATTAGACCAACAATTACGCATGCACACACTCACACACACACACACACACACACACACAGCACAAGATACAATACACTGTGCACTTCCATGCAGGAGAGCAGAGCCAGCTTAAATTTTACTTTAAGTCATTCACAGAGTGGAAAAACCTGTCATGGATGAATTTTCTTAGGCAAGTGCTTTTGCCTGAAGCACTGCACACAAAAATGCCAGCTAAAACTCAGATAGTATCAGCTTACATATCTGACAGGTGCTCACTAGTCTACATTGCTGTGTATTACTTTAAAGTTTATCTCTGCCAAAACAACGCAGGATGAACCAGAAAGCTTGTCCACTATGCCAGGAAGCGACATCAGCGGTGTTCAGACTTGAAAATCTTTTCAGGTGTTAATCTAAACTGTTTTGGCAAACTAATTGTCACATATTTTTGGACAGCAGGTTAAATTCCTCTGACCTATTTTACTCCGAAAGCCTATGTGAAAATTCCTCAAAACTTGCACGGCCATGCTTGCTTCATCTGTTTATTCATTTCCATAAATAACTTATCGCTTGTTTGGACGGAAAAAGCAGAGATTTTACTGTGTTTCAGGGCTCAAAACATAATAGTCTCTGTCACATTGTAGACAATGAGCCCTTCCAAAACTGTGCATTTTTCAGTCTAGACCGTGGCACTAATTTCTTGTCATGTGATTGTTGATTTAGAGTTGTTTTTGGTTCAACAGAGAAACAAACACAGATTCTTGATGTGATTATCTGCTATTATGGGAGCAGGTGATGTTTTCCTCTGAAATTTTGTAGCCAGTCTGGGGCAGCAGGCTGGCCTGTTCATTTAATAGACCATTATTCACCCTGACAACCTGGGTTCAAGTCCTTATGTTGGCAAGCATCTGGCCTGCTGAAGTGTCCTTGAGCAAGGCACTGTTCCTACCAGCACTGGGGGTTGCTGTTCAGTTGCTGACCTCTGAGCTCCCTGTAGAGAGGGGGGAAGAGAAAAGAGAATTCCCCAACCAGAATCAATGATGTATTGCATTCTTATGAAGACCAGAACTGTTGATGCTATAGTAGATTTAACTCTTCAACCCCGGTCCTATCAATGGATTCATCATTACAAATGTAAGCTGCTTTGACCAAACCCACAGAACTTTATTTTAACTTCTAGTGGAGATCCTAAAGTTTTCAAAGATACCAAATCTGTCCTGCTGAATTACAGGGAAATGTGTATAAAATGATGCACAAGACATATAGATATTTTCTATTTGATGTAATGCTGCAGCCATAAAACAATGGCATCTTGAGTTTGAATATTTCACAAGATATAATTGTGATGTAGCTTCAATGAAGCTGCAACCAGCAGATACAGAATATGTTTGTGACTTGATACAATATGGAAAAATATTTTTCTAACCTTGAAGCTTCTTAATGGGAAATTTAAGGGAAAATCAGAGTTCAAGGTATCAAGTTGAAATAGAAACCTTTGATTCCATAGCTAGAGCCCAATTTTAAAATAGCCATCCAGTTTTCCATAAGTCTCAGTCACTGAAAAGTTGAATGTTTACACTATGTTTTTCCTGTTTGTTAAGTAATACTGTACACCATCCTTTTGTAAAGGGTTATTTTTAGCTTGCGTAGGTGCGTACAGTGATTTGAACCCATGGACGGGTTGAAGAACAGTTTCCTAGTCCCATTGTTCCATGTTAATGTTTTCTGTGCTTCTCTGTGGGAAGGAAACCTTCACAATCAGCCAACTAATTTGCTCCTGGTTGGTGTTTGTTTCTTGCAGCATGTGTCTTAACATGTTCTCAACTTGAACACAAGAACCTGGACGTGGACTTACTTTACTCTAGTCAGAAAGATCTTTCCAAAAAATTAATTATGTAGAGTGATGACATTTGACAGCACAATGGTATGGTGCTCATGGGTCAATAGGGAAATCATTTATTTATACAGAATGATACAAATAATTGTCTCTTTTAAAGCGGTGAAAACAAGAAACAGAATTTTCCATTTAGACAGCTTATATGGGAGACTTGTGAATAAATAAATCCTTACAACTATTGTTAGCATTATCAGCTTAGCCGTCTGCTTCCATTTCAGTCCCACTGTTTGTCTTTGTCCCCAGACATGGACTAAGAATATTAGTATTTTCAGATTTATACACTTAAATGACCCTTGTTAACTAGTTGATGTCATAGAGAACAAATATTCTTGGAGTAATATATAATATTTCAAATGTCCATGAAGAAGCAGAAATTTAATGATGGCTGCGAGAATAAGAGGTTTCAGAGTAAAACACTTCAGTAACCAACTGAGTTTACTGGATTTCAAATATGTCTTGTTGTCAGAGCATGGACCATTTGGCTCTGTCACGTGCCACCTTTGCATTACCAGCATTACCAGAGGTCTTGTACACAATCCCAGAGGGCATATTAGTGCTATACTGCATGCTGAGTCAATCATATATCACAGATAGGCTCAAGGTTAAGTGCTGCGCTGATTTTACCATTGGGGTTTCTATGAGTTACTGCAGGGTGGAGGTCAGAGGAAGTTTATCTCAGCTCAAACTTCACTGTGCCTTGTTCAGAACCTGTTCAATCACAATGCAAATGTTATTATGTAATCAAGTGTCCCCGCTTCATGTCTTGCACAGAACCGAAACGCTTGTTATGTTAACGCTGTGCTAAAGGTATGTCAGTGGATGGTCTGTGATTGGAGTGATGCAGACTGTGCAGAGACTGTGTGTTTTATCACTAATGATCCTTTCAGAGTTACAGTGAAACCTCTTTTCATGCTTGCAGGATCGCCAAGCTTTAAAGCTGGCGCTCATCCTGCATAACAAAGCCCACAGCTCTTTGCCAGCCTTGTGTCTCTGTACCATTGCGCAATCGTGCAACACAAGCCGTCTCCAATGTACTGAGGATCTTTAACACAACAATAAGGAGTCAGGCTTCATCTTGACAAAGCATCCATGGAAAACCTTACACCACTTACATGGTAACAATACATCTACTGTGTACCATTATGTACAGATCCACTGAGTCAGAATGTCTGTCCATTTTTAGTCAGATCTTAAGAGAAAACCTTCAGGTGTATCTATCTATTTGTATCCTATTAATCCTTTATAATGCAGAGCCATAGTAGGCCTCAAAAGTCATGTTGTCGTTTGTCTCTCGTTTGTTAATATTCTTGAGACTTTTGGGTGTGTAGGTGAAAGTTGTTTAACTATCAATGTGATTTTCCTAATTCCTTCAAAATAATTGAAGACATTTGTTTGCATATGAAGAAAGAAAAAAAAATGCACATTTTTTGTAACCTGAACACAATTAAAAAAAAATAAAAAACAAATTGCTAGCCACCTTGAAGTCCTGATGGAGAAGTGTGGAAACTGAGAGTGCCAGTGACTTAGTTCAACACGGAGCTTTGTTTTTAGAGACATGTTGTCTGGTATCAGACTGGAAACAAAGACGTAATCTGCACGAAAATACTAGGTGGGACCACAAGCAACGACACAGAGACTCATAGTCTATAGATATTCATGATCTACCATCGGTAATGACTATTGATAAGCAGGTCTTTACTTGGATGGTGAAAGTGGGCAAATGGAGAGTCAAGTATCAATTAAGGGAAGCAGAAAATTCCTAAGTATTTTTATTAGTCTTTCAATGGATGATCAGGCCACATGATTTCCAAGCATATATAAACATACAAGCGCCCACATGATCCAAAGGCGAATAAAGGTCAAAAAGTGGAAGATTTTGGAATTAGAAGTGAGTCACACGTTAATGTTTCCTGAGAGTCAAAATTGATATCTTTAAATTCTGGTCAGCTGAAGGACAAATGTCGTGTTTACACAACAAAGCACAAAAGGCCAGCGTGTGAAGTGCAGTATAAGAATACCAGGCCGTGGCATTTCCTTCAGCAATATGCAATGGAAAAAGCAAGTCATTTCACCTGTGTGCTCTCTAAGGAAAGGGGATAAGGTGGAGTGCTACTGAGGACATGCTTGATAAATATTAATTCACTTAATTTGATTATTACAAGGTCACCTTCGGGAGGACCTCTTTTTTTCCAAGCTGTCATGGAATTATTTTAATGCATATGCAGCCTTAAGTTTTGAAACAGGAGGTTGTAGCAGGGCAGCAGGGGGAAGAACACAGGCTGTTTATGTTGCTGCTCTTTGCTCGCGTACGGGCACGTCCGGGCTCTGGCAACAGTAAGCCAGAGAGGAAATGCTGCTGGATGAGCGAGTCCACGCTATTGGTCGGTGGAACAATCTCTGACTACTTGCTGCAGATCAACTGTTCAAGAAAACAAAGATGACTTTTACCAGCGCAGGAATGGCTCTGACCTCCTTGAAGCAGCTCACAAAAACATAATCAGAGGTCAAAGATTGCTTTAATCATGAGGACGTTTGATTGTATTTTCATATCAAGGCAGCTCACAAACATGAACCTGACAATTATAACAATCCCATAAGACAGTGGTGACAAGTTTACAGGAACAATCTTTAAAAAGCTCCTCTATTATGCAAAGGTTGCTGTTATGTCATGAAAAAGCCGTATGACCTGAGTTCACTGAGATTGAGCAAAGTCAATTGTCTCAGCACAGCAACTTGCTGCTCCAAGACGTTTTATTGCAATGTTTGGACCTCAGCTGACCTTTGTCAGGATTCATTGAGGGCGAGACAATAAAAATGATTTAGAGGTTTGTCATATTTCAAAGCTTACAGCAACACATTTGCTTTTGTCCTCTGTTTTGGCAGCAGGTAGAAATTTTGTGTCAGCCTCAACTGGCCTGCAGGTTTTTGGGCTAAACGTGAAACCACCTGAAGTCGTGAAACGTCTTAGAAAATTAGGAAATTTATCCTAAGCAGGGTAGACCTCAGTGTCGTTTGTTTTTCAGTCATATATAGGCTACAACGCTGGCCGTTGTTTAACAATTACATAAACCATGAAGATGAACAAATTGCTTGCAGCATCTTTCATTCTTGAAACTTCAAATTAGTTGAGTATTAAATTACATTATGGTATACTGCATGACTATGCATAAAAGGTCAGGTTTTCCTTGTTTTGATATTTACTTGCTTTTCAAATTGCATCATGTGTTTTGTGACCTGTTGCATAACACAATTACAGCGGCAAAGTCTTGGCTGTATATATCACAGGCGTGATATGCCAAGGATTGGGATGTTTTTGTTTTTTTAAAGCTTCTTCTGCAAATCACCAACCAACCCTTCTTGAGACATGAAAAACCATTTTGTTGTTTCGGAGAATTTGGTGGAAAAGCCGAACTTTCCATTTGGACAGACAAGAGGACCCCCCTCAAGACAGTGGTCACAGCTCAGGTTGCCAGAGAAAACATGTTTGGACCCCAGAGTTAAGTGGTGTGACCAACGCTTCAGCTGTGTGAACTGACAATAGCAACAGTGTTGGGTTTGGGGAGTAGCAGCTAGATTGAGCAATAGGGAGATTACAGCAATCTGATTATAAGAAATGGGAGGAGTTATCTGTTACTGTAAAAACACGCTGAATGAATTCTGAGTTAAAGATAAAAGGGGAAATGATTCATTGAATTACTGATCTGAACATCTTGAAAAAGTGTTTGCAAGTGTTTATTTGGCTAGGCATTCAGTGCATTTTAGAGGCAAATTAATACAAAAGCAACATATAGAATATCTTAATGAGTTTTATCTAATTACACTACAGCAAACCTATGGATTAGACTACTGACTACTGTTCTCAGGAGGTGCTCAGAGTCTGTAACAGATTACATTTGGTGCACCCTCTAATGATCACATGCACGGAGGCAAACACAGACATGCAAACATACTCACAGGTGTGCATTCACACACAAAGACAAACTGAGGCAGACACGCAGACAGACACAGACTAAAGCAAAAGTCATGTTTTCTGCCTTTGCCTCATTGTCAGTGAGCCTGTCCGAGCGATAGAGAGCCTTTGTAGTCTTCCGTCTTATCAGTGGGTGGGTAAACAAACCACTGTTTCAACTCAATTAACTCAAAAAAAATGTTGAAATTTATGGTCGTTAGCCAAGAGGTCAAGGCAAGGTCAGCTTTTTCGCCCGCATAACCGCAAATTATGGTTCACCGCTTGTGTCGAAAGTGTATCTTGTTGCTGTGTGTCACGAGGTGTGGTTAGTGGGCCCGGAGAGATTGGATCCAAGTTGGTTATTTAAACTTTAAATTCATCCGCTTCAGTCTTGGGAAAATAGACCGAAAATGATGCAGAGAAGACGGAGCAAGACAGCAGAAGAAGCATCAGGTCTTGAGATCTTTTTCGCTCGAAGGTCTCATGACACCAAAAAAAGAAAAAATAAAATATGTTGCATGCGCTGCGGGTTAAACATACTTACATGTTTTTTGGCTCCGGGCAGTTACTGAAGAAAATTCAACTCATGCACACACATGATCCCCCCTGAAAAATGTACTCTTCCCTTCAGCTGTTACTGTCTTTAACATGACAGAAAAATGGCTATGGATTTCACTGAAAACGTCATTTAGCAATTGCAAATAGAGTGACCGTAGGCTAGAGGTTAAAATAGAAGGGCTGTGACTGGAAGGTCACCTGTTAAATCTCTTCACAATGTCCTCAACATTTAAATTTTAAGTTGAACAAAGTAAATAACTGGCAATGGGCTGCTTGGCTTTGACCTCATCATGTATACATGCAGGTGCGCGCATATCTGTGAGTGTGTGTTAGTCACAAAATGTCTTGGTGTGGGTGTTTGTTGTTAATAAGTACTTAGGGGAAGGTGACTTTTTGCTGTGTTGTGGGCAGGCCGCTGTGGATGGGAGCCATTATCTGTCAGCCCTCGCTGTTGTTAGTTAGACAAGTTGAGTCTGACCTTGCTGGTGGCTCATCTGTTTGTTGCCCTGTCAGGGTCAGGGAGGCAAGTGCACTTTTTTTGCTGGAAAATACCCTGCGATGTGTTCAAAACACATCTTATATACGCAGATCCTCATATGTAGGCACTGTAGGATAAATATATAGACAAATGCACTGTTAGGCACACAAGCCACCCCCCTCCTTCACTGACTCAGCATGCAAACTCACACACGTGTCTTTTCCCTGTTTGGTCTGCCTGCCTCAGCGTTGGCTCTCACACTCACGTGCCATAGCTGCAGGTCAGCCTTCATAGATGTCTGGGAACAGTGAGTGGTCAAATTGTCTGACATGATAAGTGAAGTGTTGTCAATGTTACACTGTGAAGTAAATGTTACACTTAGTCAAGGTTTGCTTGTCGTCACCAGTTTGGCCAGCTGAATGAAAAAGCCACCTGACCGGCTCTGTTCAGGCATCAGCTTATTTGTTCTCGTAACGTCCTCTTCTGACTGCATCTCTGCTTTTCACTTGGTGACAGCTGACACCTGCCAGGGGATTTTGTGTGTGTGTGTTATAGTTGATAAATCTGGAGAGAAAGTAAAGAGGAAAGTCAGGTTAAGAGGTTAAGTGGGAGTTAAAATTATGGAGGTTAAGGGAGTTTAGCACATTTACAGAAAGAGAGAAACACAATTAAGGGAGGTTGGAGGGGGCATGAGTAATGCACATAACACCTCAGAGGCAGGATGTGCTTCTTGTCCTCCTATTGGCTCAGGACAGGCAGTCTGGGTCCAATGAGTGGGATGGATAAAGACACGCATAAGGCAAACATATCAGTTGACTAAACTCAGAGCCAAAAGTGAAAGTGAAAAATGACTGGAAAGATGAAAAGAGAGAAACAAATAAGTGCAGTAAGTAAAGTGTAAATCCTTCACGCTCGCTGTATGTTTATGTACGTGTCTATCGATGATTTTTGCCCTTAGGTATCAGGATGTGTCTGTAGTTCAGTAATAATTACTCCAATAAAACTGATCCAGACCTAGATCAATATTTTTACTGCTGTTAACTTGACTTATCCCCACAGAATCACTCTTTTATGGCATTAAAATATTTTAATGGCAGTTACAGCTAAGATTATCTCAGAAAATTATCTTTAGAGTTAATGTAGCTGCTTTTTTCAGGTCAGAAGAAGTCAATTATTAATAACAACAGAAATGTTGTGGTGAAATCGGGTGCCAGTTTATCTTATCAGCTGAAGAGGCATTAATATGGGTTAGAGACAGAATATTCTGCCTCTGACTACTGCGGGAATGAAGGTTAAAAGATGATACTGGTGTTACTGAAGTTTGAAC
This sequence comes from Neoniphon sammara, assembly GCA_900302535.1. Classification (NCBI taxonomy): domain Eukaryota; kingdom Metazoa; phylum Chordata; class Actinopteri; order Holocentriformes; family Holocentridae; genus Neoniphon; species Neoniphon sammara. Next base: position 76,802 of record OMKZ01047626.1, on the reverse strand, counting down.
TCTATCATTCCTCCACAACCTCAAACCCACCTACAGGAGATGGCTGTTCAATATTTATTTAACAGTACGACCAATCCTCAATATTTCCTCATGTCTAAACAGCATTTTAGGACAGGAGCTGATGTGTCATTCTAGGATACACCAGGGACTGCGTTGGAGTTTATCAGATCAAAACCCCCTGATGGTCACATGGGCTGAGGACCTGCCAACAAATGAGGCCTACTTTCAAGGGATGTTAAATGAAGTGCCTGAACTGGCTCGGATTATTGTCTTTTTTTTTCTTTTTTTTTTTTCAAAGTTTTTCAGCTGTGTATTTATTACCACACTGCCCGACCACACACTCAGATTCAGAAAACAACACTGTAAGGATGTTGCACTTAAAGGGGCTGACTATTTGGGAGTTTAGCCCATTGGTAACTTAGCTAATATGTAACGAGAATTGGCACCAAATCATCTGTATGTCTGTGGTAAAATTTCAGTATGCAGTATATTAACTAAAGTAGAATTAACAAAGCATGAAGATGAACCTTTTGGTAATTGAAAAATTCATATTGTTTTTTTTTTTTTCTATGCCCCGTAGAAACAAAACCTCAGTGTTAAATATTAGCTAAGTTTATTATGAATCAGCAGAGCAGAAACGTTAGCCATCAAGCTAACTTTTCTCACTTCCTATGTAAACAAAACATGTTACACTGGAAGTCTTATGGGATGAGAGATCATCTGCCATTCAAAGTGCTTTTTTTGTTTATTTTACTAATCCCTTAAACAAGCTTGTTAAAACAGGTGCACCATTAACTTTAAGTAACCAAATAGTCACCTACAATTAGCTAACATTACCTAGAGACATGTGATCAATGTGTCAGACTCCCCAAAAAGTCACTATAGCCCTTTAATTGTAGCATATTTTCAGGATCCGTGTGTGTCAGGCCTTCAGGGGTGAAGCTGCCTTTAGCTGTTGATTTGGAGGCTGCTCATCCTGCCAGGCTGGTTAGGATTACGGTCACCCTGCCAGGCTGAGCAGCCACCAAGTCAACATCTCCCTGGAACGTGTCAGGCACTGCAGTTTAATGGAGATATACCAGGCGCTTCTGCAGGGTATATGTATGGCAAGCCATTTTAAGATTTAATCAGTTGGGCTGACTAGTAGCGATTTAACCGACATATCAAAAATTTAATGACTAGTCAAATGAATTTTAGATATCTAGAATTCCTTTAATGATATCTGCAATGCAAGAACAATTGTAGATAGAATGAACATTTCCACTAGTGAGAACTGAGTTGTAGATTCCAGAATTAGAATTCCAGCTAGTCAAAATTACATTATGGGTATGTTGGCTTGGAAATCAAATTATATTTCTGTAATTGAGTTTGAATAGAAGTCAATGGTAAAAGTTGACTAGCTGTAATTAAGTAACAGGTATCTACAATAACAGTTTCCACTAATAAGAAATTAATTGTTGATATCAGTACTTAAAATTTTGACTAGTGAGAAATGAAATGTAGATATCTTTAATTAGAATTGCTACCAGTCAAAATTACATATGTTGCCCTGGAATTCTAACTATGTCAAAAATTGTTGATATGTACAATTGCTATTACCGCTACTGATTAAATGTAAAAACGGCTTGCCATAGTATATGAATAGACTAGCTCAAATGCATTTCATATGTGTCTTGTCTTCTTTTTAAGTGTGCAGATGAGCTAGTGCACGCACATGTTGGCGAGGTCACTTGTGTGCATACAGGCATATGGGAATTTGTGTTTATTTTGTTTGTGTGCCCATGGAACATGTGCATTTGATATGTATTCCAGCAGGGATGCCCATGTGTTAGTGCACATACAGCAGTGTGTCTGTTTGCATCCATCTGATGGTACACCCTGTGAACATGAACTTTGTTTCTGTGTCAGTGTATGTGTCTATATCTATGTCAGACTCAGCAATAGAACAAAATGCAAGGCCTGTAGCACTTGAAAGGAGAACTTTACTATTTATTCAAGCTTTTAGAAAAGTGTCGATCTGCATTCATCCATCACTCGAAATTTCCACTGATCACATCCTCAGGTTGGACCTTGTCCCCAGATGGGAAAACATCTGCTGACACACTCAGTGGCAGATGTGCTCACTTCATAGTAAGCCGTTGCACAAATCCCATTCATGCACATACTTACGCATGAAAACCGCTACACAGACACACACAGACACACCTGTATATTTCAAATGTAGTATGCTAGCTGAACAAGCACTGTAGCAATGTCACTTGTGTTTTTTTATGCAAGTAGGAAACCACAGTGTCGTCATAATATGAGTCAGTTGTTTTGGGATTCTCAGTAAATGTGTTAACATCCTCTCCTTTTCCATTTCTGTCTTTCTCTTTGCTCTCATTTAGTCCTCCAAACGAATTTGGAGGGTGCCGGATGAGACCTGCGTCAATTATTGAATTCAGCCCTTTAAACGCTTTATTTTGAGCAGTCACTTAAGTTTCTCTTCAAGTGTGAGATAGGCCTTATTTGTACATGTCACTTCAATGTAGCAGTCAAAAAAAAAAAAAAATCAAAGAAAAGCATGGGAATGTTGAGGACTTTATTCGCACCAAATCTGAACCTGACTCAACTTCTGCCCTTATTAATTAAAAAATACACAATATCTGGCTGTGATGGTTCATGGACGTACTTCAGTGTCTTGCTCCTTTAATCCAGTTTATCATGCAGGCTGAATTACAAGGTGACCAGACAAGAGCAAGTGAGAGGCAGCGGTCTTCTCACACATACTGAGTTCTCAATGAACCGTGGCCAAACAGGCATGTGGCGTTTTGTTATACAAGGGTCGCGTCCCCCCCTCGTCCTTCCCGCTGTCCATGCAGACAAATAAACAGGAATCCGCTTTTTGTTCTTCTTTCGTCATCTGGAGGTCTGCACTTTCCCTCCTCCGTCCCCCTCTCACTTCACCTACTTCATTTTTCCCGTCTTGCTATCAGTCTCTCTCCGGCACTTTCTCATTTTCCATTCTCTCTTCCCTGCGGTCTGTCTTTATCATTCCCTCCTCCACAGTATTACCTGACTTTCTCTGTGATTTGTGAGTATTAAGAGGCATCTGACCTGCGTTTGATGGTTGCTTAGAGTGCTGCTATCTGGCGGGTCAAATGTTACCCTGGGAATTTCATATTGTGGCATGAAAAATGCATTTTCCTCCCCAAAATCCCCAAAACGCCCACAAAATGAGTTATGACATTCATGGATATAAAATATGGATAAATAAAAACATTATTTCCATTATGCTGACTAAATGATCTTACATTTAAAATAAATAATTTATTTATGTAAATTTATTAATTTTTATCATTACCAAAGTTTATTTTACAACACAAAATCCATTTTGTCAAACACATGGTAAGAATTTCATGGATGAAAATGCATTGCAGGGATCAAATTTTTTCTATAGTATCCTTACTACTAATAATGTCTTGTGCTGTACTCTGAGAATGCCTTTATCTACAGAAGCAGGTAAGACACAATCACCTAATCAAGTCATCACTGTGCACAATTCTTTAATTATACAAAAAAGTACAAGAAAAGACATTGGACAATGAAAGCAGTATAGCAAAAAATGGTGTGAGTTTTTTGTGTAAGGTGTTTTGATTTGTACAGAATATTATACTTTGTAAAGAACTGTTCTTCTTATGTAAAGATGAAATATGCCATTTGTATACAGACCATATGATTCAAATCGTTTATGTGTTGATTTGCCTCTAGTTTGAATGATCTAATTTCAGCAGCATTCACTTGTACAGTAACACCACCTAGTGGATATAAACCTGATCAGACCTTAGTATAGATTCATGGCATTACTTAGTAAGTGCTCAGAATAATGGTCTACATAGCAGCTGGACAAATAAGTAAAAAATATAATATTCTATATAAACATAAACATAACAGACATTTGTAATTTAAATATATATATATATATTTTACTATATGGAAATATTACAGACTTCAAAACAAACAGTGAAATATTCACTGTGATCTTACAGTTTTCTAAAAAGCCTGTCCGATTGATCATGAATGTCCATTCAGTCCATTCAGAAGCACTGCTTCCAGTATTTTGTGTTGATGTATTAGGAGATGATAGCAACTATTTTCATATTAGTTGCAAGGTAAAGTGGTTGGCAGTGATGTTAGAACAACATTTCTCTGCAAAATCACCTTGAGCATCTGGACTGTTTCATAGTAGTTTAAAGCAAAGGCAATTATATTATAATTTAGATATAATTTTAAGCATTCCTCGCTTTCAGCCTGTTTGACAAACTTGGTAAAGAATGCTATCAAAAAAAAAAGAAAAAAAAAAGAAAAAAGAAAAAAAAAAAGCAAGACATTTTGGGATGTACAGAAAACCAACAGCTCATAATAAATCAGACAGCCTTTTTTAAAACCTTAAAGCATTTAATGACTGCAACAGAAACTGTTATGCAACTAATCCTACAATGCAAAAAAAAAAAAATCACCTCTTTTACATTTTATTTTTTCCTGTATTGCCGTTCTAGTTGTAGATCACCATTATGTTTAAATCATGAGCAAAGTTCTTTCATTCACTGAAGCCACAGTGCCTGTCCCACTGTGCGACTCCGTTGGTCAGTTGCAAAACACCACTGAGTTGGCAGATGAGTTGGTCTGTGGTCAGTGGGATGAGGAAAACACTAACTGATTCAAAGGGACAACAAGAGCCCAATAGTTTGACTGATTCTTAAAATTTTCCACTGACCACTAACCCACTGACAGGCATGTGGGAGAAAATAAACATTGACCCAATATCCTTCCCTAGACTTTAATCTCTAAGGCCATTTTTGACCAGGTAGATTGACAGGCACTGGAATGGGAGATTCATTTGTTTACAGTCTGGGCAAAGTGTGATTATTGATAGGAACTGGAGAAATAGCATGAACTAATAGCTTGCTGTCAGACAGACGAATGTGACTCAACAAAAAATAAGTAGCAAAAGCAATATTTCTGGCGGTACTTTTTTGTTAACGGGGGCGGTGGTCAAGGCTAATGAACCATTTTTTTTGCATATATTAATTAAGTCATCAAGATGCTGAAATCTATCTAAATCTATTGTTAAGTCAAATTTCTGAATCTGTTGCCTTAATTTTGTGGTCTATTCTGTTGTCGGGGGCTCCTTGGTCTCCTCCTCATCCTCCATCTGAGTCTCAGGGTTGTCACCCTCTGCATTGCCAGACTCCTCCTGGCTGTGGCCCCTCCACCACTCTTTGAAATGGGCGTTGAGCCGCTCCAGTATGTCGATGGAGTGGTTGATAACCAGGGCCAGCCAGGCCAGGCCGAAGAAGATCCACGAGGCCATGAGGACGCTGTACCACTCTGGGTAGGCTTTGTCTGGATTATTGTCTTAGGAAAACAATGTGGAAAAATGTGGATTGTCATTAAGGAGTAATTCAACCCCCAAACCCATGACACCTAACCTTTATTGGTGAAAAGTAGGGTGCTTGGTCTTTGGAGACAGATGATGTCACCACCCATAGAAAACAACAGGTGCTGACATCACCCACCACCAAAGACCAGGCATCCTGCTTTTCACCAACAGAGGTCAGACTTCACCCAGATTCGGGGTTTAGTTACTCTTTAAAGGACCATATTGGTCCTATTTTGACTTCTAATTAACAGTCATGATCGTATCTGTCAGTTCCACATATCAGTTGCATTCAGTTCAGTTATTCCCATTCATGTTGAAACAAATGTGAAAAACTGCTCCGTGAAACTTGAAAGTTGCTACACATACAACTGATGTTTGTGAAGGACAGATGCATCACGACTGTTGACCAGAAGTCAAAATAGGACTCCAATGGTTCTTTAAGTTACATTCAAGAAGATATAAGATCTCACCACCTTAGGGCACACTTTAGGGACTTCCTGTAACCAGACAGTGCTACTACAGTATTTCTTGTACTACAGGTGCATCAGGGCAGTTACTGTGCTGTACCTGCCACAAAGTCTCCAAAGCCAATGGTGCTAAGGGTGATGAAGCAGTAGTAGATGGCCTGGGCATAGGTCCAGCCCTCCTGCTCTTTGAACACGATCATTGGCATGATAAAGAAGAGAGCTGCTCCAGACAGATAGGACACCAGATGGACAAAGAACCGGGCACAGCGCTGCAGGGAGATGTGGGAGGGAGCATTGAAGACAGGTCAAGTACTGAAAGAATGTAAGTGTTTGGCAACATGACAGAGTAGAACTAAAACAAAACCTGTTGCATGTACTTCGACCTGGATATAACTGTATCAGGTAGTCAGCTGAAGCCATTGTGTACGTTCTGATGCATTAAGAAGGACTGCAGTAAGTGCATGGTGCTTGCATCCATGAGGATAGTGAGGTAGTAATCTTATACTGCACTGTGCACTTAAAGATGTCCTCACCCTTCGCCTGGTCTTCCCCTGGAGGAAGTCGCAGAGGTTCCTCTCTATAGCCAGCATGTACTTGCCCACCCTGTTGAGGATCACCATGTTCAGCGGGATGCCAAACAGAGCGAAGAACACACAGAAGATCTGGCCTGCTGTGGAGCTGGGGCTCATGTTCCCATAACCTGTTATACATTGGAAGCAATTGATCCCACTGTGGTGGATGGTGAACCAAGTTTAAGGTTTAAGGAAGCGGAATTATTCCCAAACATATGGCTTACAGTTGAACCATTAAAAACACAGAAAAAATCAAGTAGGGTTAGACTGAAATTTCAGTTTGCTGATTCACTGGGCTGACATTGGCTTTTTGTGAAGATCCCAATGTTGATCAGTCAGTATTATCCACCGATGATATGGCCTTTAAGAGCTGCAAACCCACCTAAAAGATGTGCCCTGTAATGTTAATGCTGTTTCAAATGATTTCCTAGCCTGACAAGAAAAATATGGAAAAAATACAGTATTTTTAGGGAAATAAAATGGTCAGATTTCATTATATTGGCTGTTAGTACCATTGGTATCAACCTTCAAAAACCTTTATATCAGTCAAACCCTACAATCAGGACAGATAGTGGAAAAGACTTAAATGATAGTAAATATTTCTGTTTAAGCCACATTAACATTTACGCTAGGCTAGAATGTCTGTGGAACATGATGAAATATGGATAACATCTCGTATCATCTGACCTATAGTTGTGACCACAGTTGCAGCAAACACAGCTGAGCTGGTGAATTTCCAAAAGCCGTCTGTGGTATAGTTGCCTTTCAAACTCAGCCCAGCCTTAGATGCATCTTGAACCACCTGAAACACACATTTAAAAAAAACTGCAATTGGGGTGAACTGCCCTTTTGTTAACATGCTGCTCAAACTCTCACTTTGTGTTGGAACTGAATTTCAGGTCTACTCTGTTTTTCCAGCACTCAGTTGCTTCTTGTTAAATAAAGAGAAGACAACTTTGAAAAAATGATAATCAGTGAGGAACTCTTCTCTTCTTCAAAGGATTCCAGGATTCTTCTTCAAACTCCATCCCCCAAACCATAATTCATAACTCATAGTTATGTAACTCCTGAACAAATTGGTACAAAATTTTTCTGGACAGACTGAGGTCAGCTAGGTCAATGGACCACTTCTGTCAAAATGTTGTAGAGAAGACCTTTCTCAGCAGTGTGTCAGAACACATACTATTTGCTGACACGGCCTGTTACATAAAAGTCAAATGTGACACTTACACCTAAGAAATACATAACAGTCTGAGATGAATGCACTTGTTATACAAGTCCTCTGGGTTTGACAGTAGTGATGCAATGGCCTGCATTTCTAATCCCATAAGTGAGAATTGATATGTAATGTTTGACATTCAGATAAAACTGGGAGAAAAAAAGAGCCTAAACCCACCTTTTGACATTAATACCCTCATAATACCCTCATATATTTGATATCAGAGTAATATTCCTGGCTTCATTACCTTTTATTTTATCATAGCACCTCTCATCAGTCAGCTATTGTAAATCATGAAGGCAAATTGTCACCCCTAGTGGCCTGCCTGGATTTCAAATTATACCACAATGCAAATCTAAGGGACATCAGTCAAGCTGTTGGTCACATACTATATCAACCCACTGACAGCCATTATAACTGCTTTGCCTATTGTGCAAACATAACTTGCTCATTTCTCATTTGGAATATGTCAAATCTAAAAAATGAATTCCAAATAATCTGTTGGATTATTTTGTTGCCGTGTAAATTAAGCACCTACAATGTTTTTAATCATGACAACACATGAGGGTGCAAATGCGAGATGTCCTTGTTTAAGCTGAATTGTTGTACGGCGCCCCCTGTTGAGCACTCTTGCTCCACTCCCTGAAGATGAAGGAGCACAGAGCTACCCATGTTGCACTAGTTTAACTGTACAAGAATAAGCAATGAAATATTAAGGCGATGAAAAATATATTACAAATGTACAATAGTTAGAAATAAATCAGTGCATACTATAATGGTACAGGGTTGCCAGCTTTTGTCAGCTGGCGGGAGTGAAATTTTCATGTCATGAGCTGTGACATTTGTGCTTGCATCTCCTCACCATGAATCACTATGTAGACAAAGCACTCATAAGCAACTATTGGCCGTCACTGTCTCTATAAAACAACTGCCTTCTCCCCTTTCTGCCTTATTTTGTATGGCATACCCTTCTAATATAAAGTGACTAAAATGCCTGAGCTACTGAGAGCTATAGTGCAGAGAGAGAGTTACAGAGAGAGCATTTTACTATTTCACGTTCTACAGCAGGCGAATGTGGATCCAGTGTTTTGCATGATAGGATGGGCTCAGATTTCATGGATTTTGAAAATTGGGCTCTTTGATATATTAAGTAGAAAATAGAGTACAGTGATAGACTCAGCAGGGCCACATGGATCCCCTGAAGAGAAAATAGTAGGTGTTTTGCCACCCATATTATTTATAGAAAGGAGCTGAGGGACATCACTGTTAAGCCAGTGAAACTGTTTAACACACACTGATGGTAAACTCAGCTTCACAGACAATGCTGATTTTATATGTAAGAAACAGGAAACTTTTTTAAGGTGATGAAATTATGGCAATTGGAATACAATAAGTAAAAACAATTTGGCTAGGATTGTTCAAACATCTGTAAGGATACTAGTCCATCAGTCCTGTTTTTGTCATTCTGACAAAAATAAAAAAAATAAAAAACTTTTTTAGATGTCACATTTTTGTGCCTGACCTGAGCCACTGCCTCCAGACCTTCTTGGTTCAGACAGGTGTACGTGGTGAGCAGTTCTCTTTTGTTCCCCAGTAAACGGCTGATGTCCTTCTTTCCAAGGTCTCCTTCCAGCTTCCAGAAGATCACTCCACCGATCAGCACATAAGCCACATAAACCACTCCTAGCATGAGGATGGAGGGGACCCGCGCCAAGTTCAGTATTTCTTTAATTCCCATCTTGGCGCCTTGGTAAGGCTCTGAGATCTGGATTAACTGGGCTTCTCAACCTCTGCAACCAGGAGAACAGATGAGTGAGGGTTTACCTGCTTGCCTTTTCCCCTTTCCATGCAATGCAGGCAAATGAACCTCCACCCATACTCCTGTTTCAGTCTCTCCAATGGCCTATCATGCAAATATGGTGGTGCAAAATAAGAGAAACCGAGAGGGAGAGGCAACATCAGAACTGGGCTGTGGTTGATGACTTCAAGTAGGGTCAGGGTTTTTTTCTGACTATACAATGCAACTGAAAAAGACCCAGTGTCCATATTACCCTTGAGATTCCCAAGTCCTGTATCTTAAAATAAGATACAGATGATGAGATAGATAGAAGGCAGTAGATATGATGGGAGGGATATAAAAAAGTGGAGATACACAAGGAGTCATGCCAGGGGTCAATTCAAGTTCAGTTAAGCTGTAAAACACCATAATCTCCAGTGATAGAAATAACCAACCACTGCAGTCTAGTAGCCACCAAACCAAAGAGTTTCCAATGATATGTCAGACCATATACTATAGGTGTTTCACTATTTAGGGCAATTCACTGACTGAGACAAGAGGGGAAGTGACAGATTCTTGCTATTTGATTTTGGAGAATATTAACATATAATAAACTTGTGACACACAAAAGCCTTCTTCCTTTATTCCACATGGCTTTCCGGGACGGGTCCTGCATTATATGTGCTAACAGGTCTCACTATGTCCAGCCTCACATCACCATCTTGATTAATGTGTTTGTTTTAGATAGCCCTTTACGCTCAATTCACCGGAGTTTGCCATCAGTACACAAACACAGATGTGGACATACATGAGCTTATGCATATATGCGTGTGCGC